>PVKZ01004025.1:0-100959 GCA_004027375.1 Macroglossus sobrinus
TAGATAGTTGCAGAATAGACATGGAGATATAGAGTGTAGCATGGGGAAGACGGTTAATAATGTTGTAATAAATATGTAAGGGGAAGAGAGGTACTAGATTTAGTGGGCTGATTGCTTTGTGAGTTATGTGGATCTCTGATCAATATGCTGTATAACTGAAGTTGATATATTATTGTATGCCAACTATAATTGAAAAAAACTCATTGAATTGTACAATGTAAACACAAGCAACTGATGGTCTATTATATTTCAATAAAGATAGGAAAAAAGGTTTTTAAAAAAATTCTACACCAAACATAAGTGGTTCTGGGTATCTTAGAGTAGAGAAAAATCCTTATTTCCCTATTCTGAAATTTCTCCATTAATTTGATGGCATTTATTGATTAACTTTGCCACTATCTAGCAGCGAAAAGAGTCAGCTATGTTAACTCTCTAGAAAAATCAATTGGAAATTTTATTCCTTTTTGCTTCTAGAGAGTGCTATAACCACCCGTCCTCCCTCCTCAAAAAAATTCTTAATTAAAGATGAAGGTAACATTTATTGCACATATCTATGTCCAGGGTATGTCCTTTACATAAAAGATTTCATTTCTTTTCAATGTTCTGCAAAGTAAATGTCATTTCCTTATGCTAAAGACAGAAACCGAGGTTCCCAGAGACTACAAGTATGAAGTGAGAACACTGGGGCTTTTCAACTAAGTTCTATATGATTTTACTACCCATCAGTGCCTCACATGTGATTGTGTTGCTTGCAAAGCACGCCCTTGGTCTGTTTGAGAGCTGCCTGAATCTCATCTAACTTCAGAGAGGATTGAATGAAGCAATGAGGTTAATAGTTTAATGGTAAACTGCCCTCTTCAGGGACATGGTGTTGGAGCTATCCACAGTTCTGAAACAATCACATCACTTCTGCCCTGAGAACACCCCCACCAGAGGCAGTTGTCTGTGGTGAACACGACTCTTCACCAGATTGCTAGCACTGGCTGGCTGTGCTCCCCTTGATTCTAAACGAGAACATCTAAATGATCCACTTCTCTTTTGTGTCCCCCCCACCCTTGCTTGGATTTTCTCTTCTGTCACCCATGTTCTCTTTCCTACTGCTTCTGCTCATAATCCCTCTCTTTTCCCCTGCACCAGACTTAACTCTGCTATAGTCTCACAGTCAGTCACCTTAGATAGAAGTGGGCTTTGTTTGTTTGTTTGTTTTTGTTTTTGCTTATCTCACATAAGAAGTAATCAATTTAATTTCAAATGCCACTTTGGAATTACTCTTCCCAGAATTAGAGTGCACAGAATTTTCATTTAGGAATTTTATTTCTTCCCACTAATGGCGAGCATGAACAATATCCCCCAGCACATGGAGATGAACAATAAATATGTAGCCTGCCAGGAGAGTTTTCTATCTGGCTCTTTTTTTTTTTTTTTTTGCTAAACTCAAACAAGTTGCTTTACCTGTCTGGCCTTCAATATCCTTTTCTAAGAAAAAGATGGATATAATTTTTTCATTTCAAATTCTCTAATATCTCCACTATTAAATAAGTGTCAGACAGACCTGGATCTCAACTTAATAGCAGTGAGGTTTGGACAAGTTACACGTTCTCAATGAACTTCAGTTTTCTTACATGCAAATGGGGGATTTATTATAGAACTTAACTCATAGCATTGCCATATGCTAAGTTTCCTACACACAATAAATGATAAATATTAGCTATTATTGTTAAGTAGCATGCCATCCAAATATAAGTATTTATCTGTATAAGATGTACATTATTTCATTAATCCATGTTGTAGCCATCCTGTGAGTGAAGTATTAGGCTCTGCATTTCACAAAAGAGGAAATAAAGCTTAGAGAGGTGGAAAAATTTGACCCGTTCACATAGATGGGGGCAAATCTAGCAGCCACACCTGGATCTCTCTGGTTCCAAAGCCAGTGGTCATTTTTCTAGACTCTGCTGCCTCTCTGTGGGGAAGAAGCTCCATGTGTTTGAATGTGTTCAGTTAATCTGAGTTTCAGCCTGACCTTCAGACTGGATTTCAGTGCCGGCAGATTCATCTAATCCCTTCTAACAAAGAGGAAGTCACACAAAGCAAAACACAGGATAGAGAGTTGATGAAGGAGTATTTACTTCTAGAAGGAAGGACTGGAAAAACCTCATGCAACATCTTATATTTTAACTGAATCTTGAAGGATTAATAGAATTCTGGAAGTTAGAAAATGGGTAGAGTAATGGGCAGCCCAGGAAGAGGAACCACACCAGCAAAGACATAAAAGTGTGACCAGGCTTTGACCACAATCACTCATGTAGTTGAGAACTTTATCCCAGGTTTTTGGCTCCCAACTCAGTCTTTCATTTTCCATGATCCATGAGAGACATCTTGGTGTGATAGAAAAAATTTGGCCTTTAGAATCACATGGACCTGGACTCCAACTCCAAAAACCCTACTGCCCACTGTAGGAGATCAGGCATTTTAACTTATTCTGACTGATCTTCAGCTCCTCCATCTGTAAAACTACATCATAGGATTATCGAGAGGATAAAAGGAAATAATGCAAGGAAAGCAACCAGTGAAGCACCTGACACAGAGTATATATGCTATAAGTACCTTTTTTTTTCATCTTGATAGTCCCTTATTTTTGCCCCCTATTGAACTATCCAGTCTCCTTACCTGAATAACTTGAGTACAATGGTTCTATAAGAATGGATACAGTGAACCTTCTTCCTTTCATGATATCTCTGGTCAGTCACTAGGCTGCCTGAGTATCCACTCAAGGACAGAATTTTCAGGAATGGAAAATTTGTTCAGTAGTCAGAAGACAAGGATAATTCTTGAGTTCCCACCAGCCTGGAAGGAGCTGTCCTTCATCCTGAGCTGGACTTCCCACCAGATCTATCTCACTTTTACCCACTGCACACTCTGGGCACTGCCAAGTTGCCTCTGTCATCACAGAGAAGTCATTTTAAACCAAAGCTCAGGATCTCTGAGACCTCCCTCCCCTAATCTCTGTGGAATTAAAGAACAAATAGGAAGGATTTTTTTTCTCTAAATCTCTATAGGGCAAAGGGACACCTAATTTGGAATTCATCTTTAGGCCACATCAATAAGCATGCATTGATATCCTACTGTATGCTAGAATGTGTTCTGTGGCTATTTAATCAAATGAGGGCCAGAGATTGGGGAAGTAGAGGGGAAGGAGACTAGTCTGGTACAGAGACTTACAGGAGACTTTCAGGAGAATGTGGCAACTGAGTTGAGGTTTCAGGGAGCTTGTTAAGGTTATCTTCACTTGGCACAAGGCAAGAAACTCCACATGTGCAGCAGGCACATACTTGTGCAAGGTCATGTGCAAGATTTTTTTTTAACAAACTCTCTTTGTCTTCTCATGAATTTAGAATTTCTTAGTATGGAATTAATATTTCAGGCCCTGCACTATATGTACCCAAGCAAGATCCTGTGCTTCACTCAACATGGTTCTCCACTGTCTCCGGATCTTCCCCACACCTGTAACACATGGTTCCCTTTCATGCTTCCATACCTCAGCATATTCCAATTCTTCTGCCTAGAGGACCACCCCGCATCTCCTTTCCTCCTGCAGAAATGAGTCATCCCTTTAGGTTGAATTCTTGGAAAAGTATCTCTAGCCTCCTTTATCACTGACCCCAACCCTTCTTTTATTTCTTTGTGGATTTTTTAATTGGTGAAATATATATAACACAAAGTTTGCCATCTTAGCCATTTTTAAGTGTACAGCTCATTAACATTAATGATGTTCACATTGTCAGCAACCATCACCACCATCCACCTCCAGAATTATTTGTTCTGCAAGAGTGAAATCCTATAACCCATTAAACAACTCCCTATTCCCCCCTACCCCAGCCCATAGAAACCACCATTTTATTTTCTGTTTTTATGAATTTGACCACTCTTGGGACCTCATATAAGTGAAATCATAGAATATTTATCTTTTTATGACTGGCTTATTTCATTTATCATAATGTTCTCTAGGTCCATTCATGTTGTAGTGTGTATCAGAGTCTCCTTCTTTTTTAAGGCTGAATAATATTCCATTGTGTGAATGGACCACATTTTGCTCATGCATCCATCTGTCAGTGGATACTAGTTTTCACCTTACAGCAACTGTGAATAATGCTGCTATGAACATGAATGTACACGTATTTCTTTGAAACCCTGCTGTCAATTATTTGTGACCCACAATCTCCTTTTGTTCAATGATGCTTGGGGCTGGTTGGATGTCTATAGATCAGGGGCCTGCAGGGCTAGATCCAGACCAAGTTGGAGTTCATGGACATGAGAGTGGCTTCCAACACCTGATGGGTTCTGATGAGAAGAACTGCAGTGCCTATTCTATCCAGAAAGGTCATCTCAGCAAGCTGAGTCAACAAAATGGGAATTCATAAGGCAAACCACATCTAAGTCATGTAACCATATGAGTGGGGGGCTTGCAGGGAGACTCAGGTTAAAATCCTGATTGTGCCAGAGACTAGATGTGTGAAAATATTCTCTTATAATGGTATTTTTGTGTGTTAAATTCAGTTGATATCTTCATGTTTTAGTAGTTGAGGTCTTCGTGCGGATTTCTACCAATGTAAAAATACTAGAGAGGTGTCAACATACTTGGAGGAAGTTTTCAGTTGTTTCAGCTATGAAACAAATATTTGCTTTTAAAACTGTTTGAATCTTATAGAAGTAAATATGCCCCTTTCCATTTCAAATCAACTATCCATAGGTAAGGCAAGGAACAGCTTTTATATATCTTTTCAGAAAATTTTCTGTATATGAATTATATATATATATATAAATATATATATATATATACATACATATATATATATATATATATATATATATATGCTTTTGTTTTTCACAAATGGGATCATACTATGCATACTCTTTTACAATTCCTATATTATGGTTCATCTTTCTGTATCAGTATATATAGGTCTCCCTCTTGCTTTTGAAATGATAAATTATTGTATTGTATATTAGGCACTGTAATTTATTTTACCAATTCCAATGACAAATTTTGGTCATTTCCCATTTTTTCCCATTCTAAACAATTCTGAAATGAAAAGTCTTATACAAATGTCTCTATGTATTGGTGTAAGTGTATTTGTAAGATCCATTCCTAGTTGTGACATTTTTTGGATCAAAAGAAATATGCAATACAAATGTGGAGAAATACTGCCAAATTGTTTCCTAGAAATTTGTTTTGGTGTACTCTCCTATCAGTAGTAAATGAGAGCAGATAATGTTCTTAATAAAGACTTATTAGAGCACCATTAGATAAGGAAGTTAGTACTATGCCAGGAGATACTTGGAGACAGTGTATGGTCTTGTTTATTTTTCATCCTTGGCACACAGCACTGGGACTACTCCATAAATACCTGCAGAGAGGACAGAAGGAGGAGAGAAGGTTATTCTGAGAGGGATGTAAAGTAGGGTGAGCTTGACTTTCAGTAGAAGGGAGTGGATCTGAAGGATGAACACTAGCTCCAAACTCTGTATCCAGGCCATGATTTTGGACTATTGTTAGAGGCAGGGAGGAGGATAAACCAGGCATGGCCCAAACCCAGGACTCTGACAGCTTCTGTAACATCTTGAAATGCCTCTTTCAGGTGCAAGCAAAAAAAAATATCAAACTCAAAATTAAAATTTAAAAATTGGAATATGTCAGCTCATCCTGGGTAATATGGCATAGAGAAACCCAGATGCTCCAATGATAACATCAGGATTCAGTGTCTTTCTCCATCTTGAGAATCTTCTTGTCTCTCTATGGGTTTTATTACAGATATGTTCATTCTAGGTGCCTCTTGGCAGGTTCAGATCTACATTCTATTAGTCTGCAGTATCAGAGAAAGCCAGTCTTCCTTCAGTAGGATCAGCACAAATCTGGAGATTTATTCCGCCTGGACTGACCTGATCCTTGTGATAATCTCAGAAACAAAAATCGCTCATAGTGATAAAACATAGCAGTAGCTCCAGGGAAGGTTCAATATAAACTGAAAAAGCTAGAGTGGGGCATGACGGCCTCCTCCAAACTGGCGGGGCTACTGGCCAAGAGAAGGGGAAGTAGGTGGTGGACACACCTCACTGCAGGAGTCTTCTCCAGCTATCTGAAGGCACCGCACCAGTGCTTGCTGCTCTGTGGGCTCTCTCTCTCTGGAAGGAGATCCTGTCCTTTCAAGAAGGGAGAGTCCTCACAGCATATCTGAATAGTCACTCATTCTTTATTCATTCTTTTGGAAAAACAGTTATTGGTTGGCTGCTGTGTGTCAGACATGGTGCCAAGTGCTGAGGTTGAAATAATGAGTGAAATTAGTCATAGTCAATTTACAGTTTAGTGGAGACTGGCAGACATGAACCCAGCCAGCACACATACAATTATAATTGTAATTGAATAGACGTTTTTTCCAAAGAAGGGACCCAAATATCCAACAGGTGCATGAAAAGGTGCTCAACCTCACTATTCATCAGGGAAATGTAAATCAAAATCACTAAGAGATATCACTTTGCACCTATACAAATGGCTACTAACATGAGTGCTGGTGATGAGAATGTAAATTGGTGCAGCCACTATGAAAAATAATATGGAGTTTCTTCAAGAAATTAAAAATAAAACTATCAAATGATCCAGCAATCCCACTTCTTGATATATACCAAATAGAAATGAAAATAGGTTACCAAAGAGACACATTCACTCATGTTTATTACAGCATTATTCATTATAGCCAAGATATGAAAACAACCAAAGTGTCTGTCACTGGATGGATCAATGGATGATGATGTGGTTCATATATAATGAAATATTTCTTGACCATGAAAAAGTACACACTTACACTAAAAAATTATTTGTTGTTTGCCTGAAATTAAAAATTAAAAGAGTGTCCTATATTTATGTTTGCTGAGCTGGCAATGGCACTTAACAAGAACCGTGCTATGACCCTGCTTTTAAACATGGAGAAAGTTCATGCTCCACTACCAGGAAGAGAACCCTGTTGTCTCGACAAACTGAGTGTCAGGATGGTGGCAGGATTAAACACAACCATTAGGGTTGTTCTCCAGGTAGGGCTAGGTGAACATTTCTGGAATCATGGAGAGGCCATGGAATGTAGATCCCTTTTCTTTGATGACACACACACCCCAACACAGCCTTCACTTCCTCATTCTAAATACATAGATGAAGGGGTTGAGCATGGGGGTCATCAGAGTGTGAAAGACGAGCACCACCTGCTTGCTTTCCAGGGAACAGCTGGCCTTGGGTGACAGGTGGATGAGCCTTGTAGTGTCCTAGAACAGAACCATCATGATCAGGTGGGAGTCACACATGGATAGGGCCTTGTGGTGCCCAGTGGCCAATGGCATCCACAAGATGGTGGCAAAGACCCCATTGTAGGAGGTGGCCATCAGACAGAGAAACCATGATGACCAGCACTGTAACTGCTAACACAGTGGCCTGATTTAAAGTAGCTAGGTGAACAGTTCTGGAACCATGGAGAGGCCATGGAATGTCGATTCCTTTTTTTTTTTGATGGCACACACACCCCAACACAGCCTGATTCTCAATGACCTGATTTAAAGTAGCCCCCAAACATATACAAACACTGCTCACTGTATGACATCCTCTCATTGCTAAAAGCACATCTAGAGTAGCATGGATTGTTTACTTGTTTACTATCTGTCTGTCCCATTTATTGTGTCACAGCCATGAGCTCCTTCTGTCTAGTTTGCAGCTGCGTTTGTGGCACAGGAAAGAGTGACTGGTAGGCGCTCAGTAAAGTTCAGTTTATGTAAAGGCCAAGTCCCTCTTCCAGTAGAAAACATACAAAATATGTACTTTCTCCCCACACAATATTTTTTATTCTGTTTAGTTTAAATATATTCTATTTCCTTTTTTTAAATGTTGGTTTTGACCATCTAAATCAGTGGATCTCAAGTGGGGATGATTTGACCACCACAGGGGACATTTGGCAGTGTGTAGGGACATTTGAGTTTGTTACAACTGGGATGCCATTGGCGTTTAGTGGATAGAAGACAAGGATGCTGTTAAACATCCTGCAGTGCACAGGACAGTCCCCCAAAACAGCAACAGAGAATGATTCGCCTCAACCCACATGTGAGTAGAACAAAGGCCTAGAAACTTGATATAAATCAATTTCCAGATCCACTAATGGGCCTCGACCTCCAATTGGAAAAGTAAAACTCCAGGCTAGCAAGACAGACAGACCTAGTAAGTGGACAGCATGACCAAGAGATAGAGAGCCTTGGCTGAGAAATGGGGTGATAGAAAACTCAGGGTCACTCCCAGACCTGCCTCGGGTGAGCTGGGTGAAGTCAGATGAGTTTCACCGTCTCTGAGCCTGTTTTCTTGATTGTAAAGTGGTGAGAGGAGTGCTTCCCTAACCTGGAGGATGGCAGGAAATAATCCAGCCAGAGCACTTAGCACTCACCTGGAACACAAGGACAGTATGGCGATCTCTTTTTTAAAAACCTGATCATGTCATGCTTCTTTTTGGAATGATGGCCTTGGTTGGGGGTTTGGCTTTTTATTCTAAGTGCTGCGGGGAGTTACTAGAAATTGGCAGGATTACAGCAGATCTCTGTGGAATATTGTTTAGCTGTTAAAAAGGAATGCAGCCTGGAGACAATGAAATGAAAGATATTCAGGAAATACTAAGTTAAAAAAAAGCCAGCAGCTTGTGGAAAAAGAACAGTATGATATAACTTATAAGAAACAGCCATCAAGGGCAACGCCACAAATTTTTCCCTAGCATCATATATTTGTGTATAAATGCATAGGCAATGAAAGGAAGGACACTCTCCTACGCTTGGTTGCCTCAAGTGTGAGGACTACAACTGAGGTGAAAGTCAAGATGAACTTTAGACTTCTCCCTTTTATGTTTTATTAAAAAGGTATATTTATCGGTTACTGTGACATTGCACTTTATCAACTCTGATTTCATCTCTTCATGAAATTGACCTGCAGGGTTGGACTCAGAGCCATGCAGAAGACCAAACCCCATGTTCCTTAAATCCACATCCACGGGGTTCAAGGATGTGCATATGGGAAGAGTTTCAATCATAATTTGCTTTGCCAGTTGGAATCACTAAACTAAGAACAGGTTGCACATCAGGGCACATTGCTGCTTCCTGTTATCCTTGCTCCTTGAATTCCTCACACCCAAGGGGAGAAACACATCCTCACTGTGCCACAGAAGAGTGTATTCCAAAAATGCAGGTTGTGATCCACTGAAATAAGTTTAAGAGTAATTGACCAGCAGTCTTTCAATGAAGTACTGTAGAAAAGATTTTTTTAAAGAAAAGATTATAGTGTATAATAAGATGAAAATTGCTTCATGAAACTTGTGTTTCAGTTATGTGTGTGTGTGTGTGTGTGTGTGTGTGTGTTTGCTTATCCAGAAAATAAGCTGTATTTCTTCTTAGTTCTCATTGTCTAAAATTTTTTTTTGTGAAGTGCCCCTATAGAAATTGCTTTTTATGAGAGAAGGGATATACACTAGGATCTCCTTTTGTTTGAGCTACATCTAAGTCTGAGAAACATTGTTTTAGAACATTGCAAAAAATAACAAACACTGGCAGGTGGGAAAAATCTATGGCAGCTCTGAAATCTTATGTGTTTGTCTAAAGGACAGAGCAGTTTACCAGCTCCCAGCCGCCTGGAGGGAAGAGGGCCAGAGCCTTTGGCTCCTATTCCTTCTATAGCTGTGGTCTTGGTTTTCTTCTTAATAGAGAGTATGACAGTTTTGGTTTAACCTTCACACATTTTTAAAGAAATTATTTTCCTCCTGTAATAGTCACCACTTCTGCAGCCTCCTCATCAGCCTTCTCTCTGCTCTCTGCCCAGCATCCATCATGCCCATGCTCAGCTAAGTCCACTTCCTCTCCTGTGAAACCCCTGTTCATTTTCTTTTCCCTCCCAGGAATGACACTGATAAATCTTCAGGCTTGAAGTTATGCCCGGGAGAAAAGAGAGGAACTCAGTCTGACAAGTGCCAAGCGCATAACAGGATCCACTGCATACCAGGCACAGCTCTACGCATATTACCAATGTATTGAATCCTCACAACAGCCCTCAAACTAGGTGTAGTCATTCCCATTTACCGGTGTAGGGAACTGAGACTCAAAAGGTTAAATAACCTGCCCATGTCCCCAAGGTCTGAACCTTGGCTGGAATGACAGAGACAGAGAAGAAACAGAGAAATTATTAAAATCCTGATGAATCTTAGAGAATTTTCTCCAGGGACTTTTAGGCTATGCAAAGGAACTTGACCAGAGGTCCTTGGAACAATAAGAACATCTTCAGTCTGATAAAGGGCTCTCACATCCTCCATCAGGGCCCACCAGGTAAGAAAAGTCCAACAAAACCTCTCAACCCTCTTTGGGAGAAGGGAGCCTCTCTGCCTTGGTCCCCGCTGAATGCCCAGAGCCTGACCCAGAACCTGGCACACAGGGGTGACTTCTCTATTGAGGATGCCTGTCTCTGTAATTGTCCCTCCTGCGATATGATTTCCAGGCAGTGGTTACTAATATCCCTGTGAAGTCTCCACCCCCACCCTTGGGCATGTCAGGCATGATGTAGAATGACAACTGCCTCTGTTAATGACCTAGCATCTCCTTCCATGTGGCCCCAGTCTCACCTCTGGACAAAGAAGGAACCAGGGGCCTTGGATTTTTCAAAACAGATTTAATGCCAACAGCATTTAGGGTAGAAGGCTTGCTATGGGAGAATGGAGTTAGAACTCCTGCCAAGCACCACGGCAAGGACAGCCCAGAATGACACCTCGAATAAGCTGTGCAACCTGGGAAAAGTGCCTTAACCTTGACGGGACCTCCATTCTCTCATCTGAAGGGATGTAAAAATCCCTATGGCTCAGGACTAGTTGGAGGGGAACAGCCTAGCAAAGAGTAGATGCCCCCAAATGTTTCAGGGAGTTGTCTTTCAAGCCAATCAGATGCAACTTAAACCCAAGCTCCGCCAATGACTAGCTCTGTGAATTACTAAACGTCTCTGACCCTCTGTTTCCTCGCCCACAAACTGACTATAGTAATGGTGTCTACCCCATGAGACTGTTATGAGAATTCATTGAGATCACATACAAACTGTGGAATACAGCAAGCATTCAGTAACTGTAAGCAGTGATCATCAACCTCGCCAACACCACCATCAGTACTCCAACTCCCACAATTATCATCACCATCATCTTCACCATCACCACCACCACCATCAACATCAGCACCATCAGTACCATCACCATCATCATCATCATCATTACCACCCTGCTGACCTCCTGCCTCCAGGATGTCCCAAAGGGGCTGGATTCTGTCTGCTCCCATCACACATATAAAAAATCCACACTCTTTACCCCAGCATTTGATGCCTCCAGAAATTTGTGCCTACTCACTTCCCATCTTCATGTCTTACCATGTCCTTACCATACTTCTTTACACCCCACAGCTCCTGATTATATCAGGGGAGCTGAAATAATCTCTGTCCTTGTGATCTGTGTACTTTCCCATATGGCTGCCGTGCTTCACTAACAAAAATTGCCATTTTAAGGACCTTGTTGTAGAAAATGAAAATGCAGTTGACCCTTGATCAATGCAAGGTCAGGGGCACTGATCCCTGTGCAGTCAAAATCCATGTATAACTTTTGACTCTCCCCAAACTTAATTACTAACAGCCTACTGTTGACCAGAAGACTTACTGATCACATAAGCAGTCAATTAACACATATTATATATGTTGTATGTATATACATTGTAGTCTTACAATAAAGTGAGCTAGAGAAAAGAAAATGTTATTAATAAAATCATAAGGGAGATTTACAGTGTTTATTGAAAAAAAACACATGTAAGTGGACCCACACAATTCAAACCCATGTTGTTCAATGGTCAACTGTCCTAGCTATTGCTGATGGTTGGGTGCATGGGCTCTGAAGCCAGATTTCCTGGCTTGCTTGGGTGAAGTGTTTGAACACTGTGATCCACAGTTTTTTCTCCTGTAAATGGAGCATAAAAGTTGTACTTACCTCCTAATGTGTGTGTGATAATCAAAAAGTCCTTCATAGAAGTGATTAGCATGATGCCTAGTTCTTTTCACACCATCAATAAACATTCCCTAGTACTATTAACACTGCATGCCTAACCATGTAACACGTCTCCAGACCTGCAATAGTTCATATCGTATTGGTAGTGCTCAATGTGTTTGCTGAATGAACAAATGATTGAGCAAATGACTGTTGTCATTTGTTAAATGCCTGCTGAATGCCAGATGCCTGTTTAGGTGTTTTACCACCCATGAGTCAGTTTAGAAAGACACAAATAGCATTAAAAATAGAACGAAGAAGAGATTATCAGCATCTCAGGATGTATAGATGAGAGAAGCTTCAGATATATCTATGTCTGTATCTATATCTAAATCTATATCTACAGTTATATCCCTTTCTCACATCTATATCCATTTATATACATATATCTATGTCTACATCTATGTCATGTTGAAATCAGTGTTAACGTATCTGTGTGTAAATCTAGGTCTACGTCCCTACCCATATCAATATTTATATCTATATATTAGGGCCAAATAGAAAGGAGACAGAGAGAATGTTTACATATTGCATGTATATGTAATATGGATGTGCACATGTATTACATGTGTGTATATGTGTCTTATTGTACTAGCTATATATACATGTACATGTTACACATATATGTCTATACAGAGAGAGATAGAGACACAGAGAGATAGACAGAATGAGTAGCATAGTGATTAAGGTTGTACCCTTTGACCAGCATCTTCCCATTTCCCCCCCCACTAAGGCCCCTGACAACCACCATTTTACTCTCTGTTTCTATGAGTTTGATGTTTTTAGATTCCACATGTAAGTGGCATAATGCAGTCTTTGTCTGGTTTATTTCACTTAGCATAATGCCCTCCAGGTCCACCTACATTGTTACAAATGGCTCTGGACCTTGACTGCCTGCACTAGGCCATGCACCTCTTACTAAACTTATTTGTGCCTTTGTTTTATTACTGTTAAATGTGTAAACAAGGACCACAATACTAGTTATCTCATAAGGTTTTTCTGCAGCTTGTATTATAACACATAAAGCCGTCATAAAAATGCTCGGTACATCTCAAACTTAATATAAAGTGTCACCTATTTACAACTGGATGACAATGAAAAACAAATGTCTTACATTAGCTTGGGGTCCAAAAACCCGTGCCTGTTCTACCTTATTTATTTCATCCTGACAGTGCTTCTATGGGCCGCTATTTTGTCCTATATCAGGAGTCAGCAAACAAAAGCCATTGCTAAAAATCAGTTTTCACATTATTAATTGGTCAAAAATAAAATTTAAAAATAGAAAAACCTTTTGTGACCCGTGAGCATTATATGAAATTCAAGTTTCAGTGTCCACCGATAAAGGGTTATTTTGGAAGCACAGCCTTGCCCTCATAAAGTTGGAAATATTTACTTCCTTTACAGAAAATGTTGGCAGCCTCCGCACACCAGTTACACAACGTTTCGAGAGGTGCGCGGGGATTTGGGGGAGACAGTGACGTGCACAAGGTCACAGAGCTCGGCGTCAGGTCCCAGCTCTGTGTTTCCTGCTACTGCGATGATCGCAGCACGGGAGGACTCGACCCTCTCCGGCCAGCACGGGAGGAGCCGGCTGCGGTGTGGACCTCGCTTGTAGATGCGTGGGTTTGGAACAGGCGTGGTGACAAGATAGGAAAAGGCCACCAACTTGTGGCACTTGGTGAGGAGGGCGCTGGAGCCCTGGGGGCTCAGATACATGGCGGTCACCGTGCTCAAGGAGAATACTGCCACAGCTACAGGTGGACAGGGCCTCCAGAGGCTCCTAGAGGGAGGTAGAGTGAGCACCGCCGCCCGGAACCGCGGCGTAGGTGGCTGGGGCAAATGCCGTAGAGGCTGGGTGCGCCCGAGCCGAGGTCCAGTGTGCGGTGGCAGTGGCTGCTCTGCCCTCAGCATGGAGGGCAGCTCACAGAGGAACTGGTACCCGGGCCGGGGCAGAAGGGCAGTCGCTGCGTGGCCGCGGCCTTGGGAACGGACAGCAGAAAGCCCAGCGTCAGGACAGTGGTGGCCAGGGCGGCGCAGCGCGGGGCGTCATGGTGAGCCCACAGCTCAGGGATGGCACACGGCCAGGCTGCGGTCCATCGCCCTAGAGGCCAGCAGGATGGTCTTGCAGCCGCCCAGGGAGGTCCCCAGATAGAGCTGGGCCCCTGGGGGGTGCGGGCATGGGCGTCGGGGCCGGAGCGAGCGTGATTTCACAGACGCGGGGTCCAGCAGAGCCAGGTGCGCACAGCCACCGCAGCAAAAAAACCTGAGGTTCCCGCTTCATTCCAGGCAACCCGGCCCATCCTGGGGAAGAAGCGCAATTGTGAGGCTTCAGTACACACACTGCTGGGGCAGGGGCTGTGGGCGCGAATCCTTCCTCTTTGTCCTGTTGCTTCCTCCCCTCCTCCCTCCTCTCCCCTCTCTGTAGGTCTCGGTGTTCCTTTCTCTCCGTCTCACCCCCACCTCCCTAGTCTGGTCAATCTCGCCCCTCCCTTTTCCTTCTGGGCTCTTTCCCTTTTCTCTTTCACTCCCCTCCTCTGCCCCAACTTCGTTTCCACCTCTTGCCACTGGTGTGACTTTGGGGAGCTAACTCCCACCTTTACAAGCCTGCCTTTCCTTTCTCTTAACAACGGGATCCTAAAATCCAACTCGCAGTGTTGGGAGGTTGGCTGAATGGACGCACCGAGCACCAAGCTTCCCATGCCTTGTGATGTTTCATTCCTTTTCTCTCCAAGCCAGGTCCAAACCCTGACGTTCTGACTTTGGAGTGGTCACCTCATCCTTTGTGCTGGTCCAGTTATATTGAAGACCTTGGCTTTGTACCACTGGGATAAACCTTACTCATTTCATGTTGCATGACCTTGAGAGAACACAGAATTTGTTTAAAATTTTATTTAGAACTTTGTTTCACATTCACTCTACATTTTTCCTACATTTCTTATACTTTTTTCGACCATTTATCTCATCAAAATTAGCCATGCTGGATAAAGGTCAGGTCAACTCTTTTGAGTATCTGTCAATCAAAGTTATCCATGCCTGAATTAGGTTAGTTTTCTCTCTTCTATTTTTCTGTAACATTGTGTATGAGAATTGCTTTATAATTACTTGGAAGATTTGGTAAAAACGCATTTTGTTCTCTCTTCACTTCTCTCCTGTTTTATCTTCTTTCTTCTCCCTCACCCATTTCCCCTCAATTTCTGTCTTCATATCTCTACCTGGTCTGTTGCTCCCTTCCTCTCAAGTGTGACAGAGACATGTGCGTATGTGTGTTCACAGAGCCCATCGCTCATGGACTGTGACCCCCACACCCAAACATAAGCCGGGTCATTTACACACCTGTCTGCACCCCTGTGGGCTTTTCTTTTCCTTTCCTTCTCAGCTCTCCTGCCATCCCCACCCCCACCCCCATTTTGAATCTCCTCTTCTTACAATGATACAAGCGCGGCTCACCTGAGGGCCATGGTCGTGCCTCAGAAGTCCACAGGCCCCCAGTGTGAAATCAAGAGGTGCCTCAGTCACTGTGTTAGGAAGAGGGTGGTGTGCCCCCCCCCACTCAGGACCTAGACAGGGTCAGAGGTCAGAGCCTGGGTGGACACTCCCTCCCTCACCCCACCTGCCCTCCAGGAGCTCCCTCTGGTGTCACACAGCCCAGACACTCATGCTCCCTCCTCTGCTCTCCCTTCTCTCTTCTCTGTATCCTACATCTTTCTTTTATTTCCATTTGTCTCTGTGTTTTGTTTTCTCTCTTTACTCCCCACCCCATGTCTCCAGCTGTGTTCCTCTCCTTGGGTCTTTCATTGTCCCTCTTCCCTCCCTCCCTCCCTCCTTCAGGTGCTCTCCCTTTTCTATTCCCCTTCTAGCTTTGTCTGTCTCCTGTTTTCCTCTTCCTCTTTCCAACACCCAAACCTCACTTTTATGCATTTTGTCTCCTTCCTCCCCTCCCTGCCATTCTCCAGGCCCTACAGGCCTTTGGGTTTCTCAACAGTATCTCACCTCCTCTCTGTTGTCCCTTTCCTCACAGTTCTATCCCTCATCTCCCTGTCATCCTCCCTAACTTTCTCCTGGCTTCTCCCCTTACCGTTCCCTCCTCCTCCCACTCCAACTTCCTCCTCAGGACCAGCTGACGAAAGTCCATGTGGGGCCAGCCAGCTCAGGATTCTGATCTCTACACCTCCTGTCCGGGCACCAGGGCCTGGAATGGACAAGCATGAAGCAGGCTGTGAACAGATGAGCAATCTATTCATCCCTTTTTCCTTCAGCCGCTGAGAATTCTTGGGATAGTAACTTTCTTGTCCACATCATTCACACACACACACACACACACACACACACACACACACACACACCCTGAGCCTAGGTTCTTGCTTCACTTCCTCAGAAGAAATAGTATAAGACCACTTTTTAAAAATATGTTTTTGTGTCTTCAAGTGTGTGTATGTAAAACACCCTCCATAAAATTGTTGCACAGAAATAACTCACAATTCATAGCCTAGAGCAGGCAATCCAGAATATTAACTTATTTCTTTTTCTTTCAACATCAAGTTTTCAAGATCAGTCTTTTTCCACCAGAGCCTCCTGAAGGCCCCTTTCATGTCCTTGTTCCGCAGCTGTAGATGAGGGGGTTCATCATGGGGGTGAGGACCCTGTACAACATGGAAATGATCTTGTTGCTGTCGTGTGTGTTCTTATCCTGAGGCATCATGTACATGGAGATGGCTGTGCCATAGAACAGGGCCATCCTGCAAAGTGAGAGCCACACGTGGAGAACACCTTGCCCTGGCCCTCTGTGGACCTCATCCACAGCACAGACACCAGAATCTTTCCATAGGATGCCACGATGAAGGCAAACAGAGCCAGCAGTGTTGGGCAGTGGTGCCCAGCATGAGGGACTCATAGAATTGCAGGTCGGAACAGGCAAGCTTGAGCAAGGCCAAGAATTCACACGAGAAATGGTTGATAACATGGTGACCACAGAACTCCAAGGGCATGGTCAGCATGGGGACCACAGTCAGCAGGAAGGCTGCAGTGCATGAGGTCCCAGTCAGCAGGCCACAGAGCAGGGACCCTATGAGCATAGTGTAGCGCTGTATGTCACCAATGGCCACACAGCGATCATAAGCCATGGCAGCCAGCAGAAGACACTCCACAACACCTCGATAGAGCCCTGTGGTCATCGGGGCCACACACTGTCCTAGTGAGATGACAGGAGTGGTCACCAAGCAGTTGATGAGTATCTAGGGCACACCAGATGTGGTGTAGCACATGTCCAGGAAGGACAGTTTGCTGAGGAAGAAGTACATGGGTGTGTGGAGCCGGGGGTCATGGTAGATAAGGAGCAAGATAAGACTGTTCCCCAAGAGGGTGACTAAATTGGACATGAGGAGCAGGCAGAAGAAGGCAATCTGAGCTTGTGGGTGCTCCTCCGTGCTGTTCTGGCCATCCATGCTCCTCTCAAAACCCTAGCTGGGTGGGAAAAGATGGGACATCATGAGAGGTGGTTCAGAAATGGGAAGCTTCATGCAAATAACTCTGTCAAGGTGCCAACATTAATGTGTTACACAGATTATTATCCCTTCACCCCTGCGTTGCCATGTCCCTTACTGGAAACATTGCTTAATATAGTCCACCATTCAGCAGCATTCATTGGCTCTTTCAATTATATAATCATTCATTGATCTGTACCTGGATGGATTGTTGGATGGATTAGGTCATTCATTCATTTATTCTTTACATATTAGTTAATGGGTTCATTAATTCATTCATTTATAATTGAGTCATTCACTCACAAATCTATTTATGGATGGACTCACTCATTGCTTCTTGAATAGATTCATTCACTCATTCAACCAACATTTCTGAGTAGCTGCTAACTAGGTCCAGACTTTATCCCAGGCAAAAGAATTATAATGAAGAATGAGGAAAATAGGCTCTGCCCTCAAGGAGTTGACAACTTAAACAAAAACTTGAAAAGTAACACAAGTATGCTAAGTTGGCTCACATTTGTGCTTAGTTGGCTCCCTTATTAGCAATTAAAACACTTAAAATCATTTAGATATCAGGATATTCAAAATAGAGATGTTTAATATTAAGAGCAAAGTGGAGATATAAAGGAAATCTAAAAATGGCAAGTCCTGCCATCTGTTTGCTCATGAATTCAACAAACATGTTTATCACCCATTTCCTGAGAGTCTTTTCTAGGTACAGGACCAAATAATAAAGGAGGCAATATGCTTGAAAACATGATTCCATTTAGGAGCAGAATTGGGAATATAGACAACAAGCAGATAAAAATAAATAATCAATAATCAGACCTTTAAACCCTGCAGTGGAATATCACAGCAACTGAGGACAGAAGGTGCACCCAACAGTGCTGGTCTTTTTGATGAGGAATTTGAACATCTTTAGGGAAAAGGGTCCCCCAAGAAGGGGGCTGATCGTGGCACTCACCTAACACTAAGAGTTACCATGCTTAAAGCCAGTGTCAACATCACCAAGTCCCATCTCTGCTCATGGTTTCAGCTCCTCATCTGGAAAATGGAGAGAATCACCCCACCATGTGGAGAGGTAAGCTGGGGGCTTAGGTGAGGGGACAGCAGCAGGCACAGGACTGGCCAGGTCCACATGGATGCTGAATAAACACGTCTCCTCCAACTTTCCCTTTCCCAACCCGGGGCCTCCCATTGCTCTCAGATCGCCCAAAGACCTTGCTATGTTTCCACACTGCTCCCTTCCCTGACAATCTGTATCTATATGTATATTTACCAAGTTCTGAACTCCTAGGAGTTCATCATACAGATGTGATCACATGTTCCAAACAAGAGATCCACAAGACTAGCTTTAAACACATTTAAAAAATATATAAGTACTGGGCTATATTCCAGGAGATAAAAAACTATCTCAATATTTATAAATATGGGACCAGGTAAAGAAATTACAGTTCATCCATAAACCAGAACACTATGCAAAAATGATGAGAATAATGAAACTTTTTATGCTGATATAAATAAATTTCTAAGATATTGTTAAATAAAAAGGAAGGAAGAGTGAGTTTGGTGGAGGCAATAATTAGGGTGAGAACAGTGAGTGTGCTAAGGTGAGAGGAAGAATAGTGAATAGGCTACAGTTTTTTAAATGGGCAAGAAAATACATGTATAAATTTGTCTCCTTCCTTGACCTGACTTGAACATTCTCATTTGAACTGATAAGAGAGGATATGTAAGGACAAGGGAGCACAGTAGGTATGCTGTAGTACCTGCCTAGCACTTGTAGGAATTTGAGTTTTGAGTAAAAGGGATCTTGCCTTAATCTGACAGGACAGAAATGCATTCCAAGGAAGTGTGTTGAGAGAGAAAAAAAGAGCGACCTTATAGCATGGCCACAAAGGAGAGGGAAGAGCATGCAGGCAGAGGGGAAAAGATGGATGGATGGATGGATGGATGGATGGATGGATGGATGGATGGATGGATGGATGGATGGATAGATGGATGGATGAATGGATGGATGGATAGAAGGTTGGATGGAGAGATAAAGCTGTATGAGGTATAACTCCTTTTCCTATACTTCTCCTACACCAGACCACATACCCGGAATCAGCAGGGTCTGATCCAAGAGCTTAACTCCTTCCTTCCATGAGGGGACCACACATAAACAGGACTCAAGGTACTCTGGAACTTAGTAGAAAATAAGAAGATAATCCCAAGGAGGTCCATGTAGAAAGTCAGATCCTAGCACTTTCTCAAGCAGTGTTCCTGATAATAAGGACCTCCCTTCTCCCTCTCTCTGTATCTCCCTTCCAGTCTTCCACACGGTCTCCTGAGGGCAAGCTGAAGCAGGAGAAGAAACAAGGAAGTGGAGAGAACTGGGTAATTGGAAGTCCCCTCCCCTCATGATCTCTGGAGTTTCCTGGGCACACACTAGGGACCCCATGCTCATTATCAGAAGATGGGACTAAGATGTTGGGAAAAAGAAAACTTTCTGGGTTCCTCAGAGTCATTAGAGGGAAATTTTGGTGAGTGGCAGCTGAGCTGCTCTGCGCATATGCATGCAGGTACCTGCAGGTGGAGACAGTCTGGATGTGTGATGTTGTCCCAGCCACACCAGGGCTGATTATGGAGCCTTCCTGAGACTCACATTCCTTATGTGTGAAATGGACAGAGAAATCCCAGCTATTGAGGCCTAGAAAGGGCTCAGTGAGAAGACTGTATATGACTGTAATCTGAGGAAGAGAGATTCAGCCTTTGACACGCAGGAGCTGGCCTGGCAGTCACAGCTAGGTCTTGATGTTCTCCTGTGGCTCAGCCACAATTTCACAGTGCACTGACACAAACAAGGCCATTCTGTGACCATGATGCATGAGACAGAAATGAGACAATTCCGCAATCATGTATGAGCGCAGACAAAAAAATGAGCATTGGCCAAGGAAAAAGAAGTCCTCTCAGACTTTTAGGGTGACCACTCATCCCAGTGGGGAGATGGTGGCCAAGAGTTGCACTTATGTGGGATGAATGTCTAGAGAGCCCATGTACAGCCTAAGGGCTACTGCTAGTAATACTGTGTTGAAAACCAAAAATTTTCTGAGAGAATAGATTTCAGGTGCTCTCACCACACACACAAAATGGTAACTTTGTGAGGAGATGATATGTTAATTAGTTTGGCTGTCATCATCTTTGCTTTGTGTATATGTATATCAAATAGTCATGTTATGTACCCTAGATATATGACTTTTATTTTAGAAGTTAAATTTAAAGAAATTGAAGAGGACCTACATAAATTAAAAAATGTGAATTATTGACTATTGGAATAGTCAATAATTTTCAGCTTTCATTTTTACCTTTATAAGTTTACAGGTTTTGTGCCATCCTAGTCAAAATTGCCCAAGTATTTGTGTTTGCAAGGATAAGTCTGTGTGAAACTAGACAAACTTGTTCTAAAATTTACATGAGCAAAAACAAACCAACTCTAATGGTGCTTACCTCAAAGCTACAGAAATAAATAATGAAAAAACCTTACCTATGAACTATCAAAGAAACTGCACAACATATAAATGTTTATTTAATTTATAAGAAAAAATGACATTGCAGACAAGTGAAGAAAGAATGGTGCTTTCAATATATGCCTTTAGTCCAACTCACTACTATTAAGAGAAAAAATGAAAATTTCCCAGTCTAAACTGTTCATTTTTCCCCCTCTTTAATTCCTCACCCCCTCCCACCTTTGACCGACTGATGTTGCCATCTCCCCTTAAAATGTTGGATCTCTGAAGGTGGGGCCTGGCATCTGCGGCTCCACCTGGGGTGGGAACCCAGGACCTTGTATGTGTAAAGCAGATGTGCTAACCACTACACTATCGAGCCACCCCCTCAAACTGTTCTTAAAATTATGTTCCCTCTGAAGAAAAAAAAAAGTCAAAAGCAAAGTCAAAAAAAGTAAAAAACAATAAAACTCCTAGAGGATACATTTATTTGGAATGTGTTTAGACTTTAAAACCAGCGCAATTGATAAACTTGACTACATTAAAACTAATTACTCTATCAGAAAAATAAGGAAATGAGAAGTTGATATAATGTGGGAAATTATTTGCAGCCCATATATTTGAAAAAGAACTCACCTTGAACACAGAAAAAACTTCTATAAGGCAAAGAGAGATGGAAAAAATTTTAATAGAAAACATTGGGGAAGAAATTTAAATTCTCATCAGAAAGGAGGAGGCCATTAAATATATGAAAAAAATGCACAAACTCCTTAGCAACCAGGAAAATGCAACAGAAAAATGTAATGAGATATCACTACAAACTCTCATATACAGTTAACATCAAAAAAGCGCTTAAGATTAGTACTTGGATGGGAGACCACCGAGGAATACCTGGTGCTCTAGGTGTTAAAAGAAAAAAAGCGCTTACTGCCAAGTTTTAGAATGGAAGATAATATGGCATTGTTCTTTCACTTTTGATAGAAATGGCAATTGGTCAGGTATGGCAATAAATTTGGCAGTGTCTACCAAAGTTTAACACACACGAATTCTGTGAAGCAATACCACGCCTACGTGTGTAGTTGAAGGCATGGACGAGCACTGAGATGCGCACAAGGATATTTATAGCAGTGTCAAACCAGAAACCACAGAAATGTCCATTAACACAAAAATAGATGAAAAAAATTTGAGACGAAAAAGCAGTAAAAATGACCAAATGACAGTTGCATGCAACAACATAGTTAAATCTCACAAACGTGCTGAAGGAGATATCAAAGAACACCTACTGTATGAATCCACGTATATAAAGTCCCAAAATGGATAAACGAAACTATACCGTTAGACATGGTATTGAGTTAATATTTGGGGAAGAGGCGTTAAATGGAAGAAGCAAACTCTGCGGACTCGGAGATCTCGGATTTCCGGCCTCCAGAACTTCGAGAGAATGGAATTCTGTCGTGTAAGCCACTCCGCTTGTGAGTCCTTGCTACAGCAGCCCGAGGAAATGAACCACTCGCCCTACTAACGGTTTACCCAAGAGGACTCATCTGATCTGTGGTCCTAGGCTTCCGCAGAGGCCAAGAGCCCGGCCGTCATAGCTCCGCCCACTCCTGCTCTCCCTCATGAATAGTCATGTCCCATGCTCCCCCAGGTCTTTAAGACCTTCCCCTATTCTCACCCGCAGTATGAGCTTGCTTCGTTATTCTCTAAGAAGGAACTAGAAGACCAAAGGCTCAAGTGCTCCGTGGCATGGCTTCTGCCCCCATGTAACCCCCAGCACCTCAGGATGGGACCTTATTTGGATATAGGGTCACTGCAGATATGATTAGCTAAAATGAGGTCATACTGGAAAAGGGTGGCCTCTAATCCAGCATAGCTGATATCTCTATGAAAAAAAAAAAAAAAGAAAATTTGGAGGCAGAAAGGCGTGCAGGGGGGATGCTACGTAAAAATGGAGGTTGTACTGCCTGGAGCCAAGGAGCTACAAGAAGTTTGGAGAGATGCCTGGAATTGAGCCTTGCCTGGTGCCTTTAGCGGAAGCCAGACATCTGGATATCCAACTCTGGCCTCCAGAGCTGTGGGACAATAGATTTTAGTTGTTTAAGCCATTTAGTTTGTGTACTTTGTATGACTGCCCTAGGAAACTAAAAGTTTTAAAATATCTATGTCCCTAAACCACATTCTCCGTGCTTGCCCTATTTCTATACTTAAAAGAAAATGTTAAAATATATATATTTGAAGGTAAAATTATAATTAATAAACTTTTAATCAAAGGTCTACAAAATATGATATTATGTCAACTAGGCCATTTCAACTCAACTCGATGACTTTCAGTGCTGAACATGGCACATTTAACATGATGGGTACGCTGCAGGAGGCAGGTCTAGTGTTACCTCACTGTTGTGACCGGAATAACCAGACTGAACCTGAGTGCTCTGATATTAGAGGCAGTTTATTAGCCGGCGGCTGTCCTTCCAAAGGAGCAGCCCCGAAACATAAAGGTACAAGGGTTTTAAGCCCAAAATCTCATTCTTCATTCTGTCTAAATCACAAAGGTCTAATATTTCTTCTATTCTCTACCTGTCAACCTAAAGGTGGGTTGTGCAAGCAGGGGCATAGAAGCAGAAAGCTTATGTTAGAATGTTATGTTCCCATGGGTAACTGTTAGGTTCCCAGGGGTAATAGTCAAACAATAACTTTTCAAGCAAGCAGGTGTCCAGAAGCGAGACATGGCGATTAGCAAGTAGGCTCTTAACCTTAATCCATTACTACATCTTTGTGACCCTTTCAGTAGCACGTCATCACATTCCCCACTGGTTTTCTTTACAGTGACTCAATCTTCGAGTCTGATGTTGGAATATTTGGCCAGCGGGCTGGGGCTGATGCTCCTAATATTAAAATCTTTGCCCCAGTCATATGAGACTGTATTAAACCTCTAAGCCATTTTAATAAACATGGCCCAAGGATTAATAACAGCAACAGAATAATTAATGGTCCTGCTATTGCCGATAGTAGTGTGGTCAACCAAGAGCTTCCATTAAACCAAGATTCATACCAGTTACCTCCTTGTCTTAACTTCTCGTTTCTATCTTTCACCCTTTTGCTAATTAATGCTAAACTATCTCTAATAACTTCAGAATGATTAGCATAGAAACAGCAAGATTCCCCTAATGCTATACATAGACCTCCTTGCTTAAGAAATAGGAGGTCTAAACCTCTCCTATTCTGCAAGACTACTTCAGCTAGAGAATTAAGAGATGTTTCAAGGTGATTGATTGACTTTTCTAATGTACTTAACTCCTCATTAATTTGCTTAGTGAGCCAGGTTATGTCTTGATTTCTTGTGAATAAATATTATTCAACAATTAACCCAATTATAATTAACCCCGAGAGAGTCTTATCTTGAGAGGGTCTCTTGTAGGTGTTGCCTTCCATTTCTCTGTCTCCGGGGGGAGGTTGTGCTGTCTTAATATGAGTATGATGAATCCAATATCTCTTTCCTGCAACCTTGACAGCTGTTGGTGTGGTTAGAATTACCGGAAACGGACCATCCCACCGGGGCTCTGGGTTTGCAGGTTAAATTTTCTTCACCCACACCCAATCTCCAGGATTGTGTGGGTGAGGTTCTGGTACCTTCGGGTCTGGTTTGGTAGCCTTAATCAAGCCCTTTACTTGTTGCCAGACTTGTTGTAAGGCCTGTAAGGACTTAAGGAGACTCATATTATTACTCATTTTAACTTTTTCGACTCCAATTTTAGGGAGGAAAGGGGGAGGTCTCCCAAACATTATTTCATAAGGGGTTATTCCTGAGATGTATGGAGTACAACGGGCTTGTAAAAGAGCAAAAGGAAGAAGGCTCATCCAATTCTCCCCAGTTTCCAACTTAAATGTAGTTAAGGTTTCCTTTAATGTCCAGTTCATCCTTTCTACCTGCCCCAAACCTTGGGGCCTGTAACTACAATGTAATTTCCAATTAATCCCTAGTACTTTAGCTAACATTTGGCTAATTTGGGTAATAAATGCCGAGCCATTGTCGGACCCCAATGATAAGGGCAGGCCAAATCGGGGTATTATGTATGATACTAATTTCTTGGCTACTACTTGTTCAGTTTCTCTCTTGGTGGGGAAGGCTTCAGTCCAATCAGAATAGGTGTCAGTAAAAACCAGAAGATACTTAAATCCAAAAGTGCCAGGGGCAACTTCTGTAAAGTCCACCTCCCAATGTTCTCCAGGAGCCTGTCCTCTCAGTCGAGTCCCAATATTTCCCATCAGTGCAGGGCAAGGATTGACCTGTGCACATATTGGGCATCTCGCACTCATGTCCCAAACTTTGGAATTTAGTCCAGGAATATAATAGTCTCTTTTTAATAATTCAATCAGCTTAGTTCCCCCAAGATGGGTAGCATTATGCATTTGGTTGATCAGAGAGCTGTCAAGAGCAGCAGGGAGGACCAGTCTTCCGTCTGGAATCCAGAGCCATCCATGTTCAAATTTTCCATGGAGTTGCTTCTCTAGTTCTACATTTTGGGGACTGTATTCTGGAGCCTGGACTAAAGAAGGTACGAGCAGGGAGCCAATCACAACGTCCTTCCCCACTGGTTTTCTGGCTACCTCTTTAGCTACTTTATCTGCCAGGCGGTTTCCTCTTTCGACCGCCTCTTTTCTGATGGCCAGGGCAATGGATAATAGCTACTTTCTTAGGTAGTCAGATAGCTTCTAAGAGAGCTAGAATTTCTTCTTTGTTCTTAATTTCTTTCCCTCCTGATGTCAACAGGTCTCTTTCCTTATATAAGGCCCCATGTACATGTGCCATTGCAAAGGCATACCGGCTATCAGTATAGATGTTAACAGTCTTTCCTTGAGCTAAGTGCCCAAGTGTCAATTTATGGGCTTCTTTCGCTATAACTGCCATAGCTGCAACGGCTCACAGATAACTGGGCCACCCTGCAGCTACAAAATCTAATCTTTTAGATAGGTAGGCAACCAGTTTCTTCCATGGGCCCAATGTCTGAGTCAGCACCCCTTTAGCAATTCCTCTTACCTCAGTTACAAATAGTTAAAATGGTTTTTCTAAGTTTGTCGGGGCCAATGCTGGAGCCGTAATTAAGGCTTTCTTCAGTGTCTCAAAGGCTTGCTGCTGTTCTATTGCCCATTTTATATTTTCTCCTTTTCCCGCTGTGCAGTCATACAGTGGCTTAGCAATTTCAGCAAACCCCAAAATCCACAGACGGCAATACCCAACAGCTCCTAAAAATTCTCGTACTTGCCTTTTAGTTTTTGGTGGAGGAATGCGTAGGATTGCCTCAATCCTACTTTCAGATAATTGCCTTTCTCCTTTATTTAGCTTATAGCCTAAATAAGTAACCGAGGGGGTACACAGCTGGGCTTTCTTAGCAGACACCCGATAGCTCTTTTCTCCCAGTTCATTCGACAGATCTTCAGTGGCCCTAGTGCATATCTCTGCTGTTTTCGGCAGCCAGTAAAAAGTCATCTACATATTGTAACAGCACAGTTTCAGGATAACACTGCCGAAATCCTGCCAAATCTCGGCTTAGAGCTTCATCGAACAAGGTGGGAGAATTCTTAAACCCTTGTGCGAGCCGAGTCCAAGTTAACTGTCCTTGTTGTCCCGTCTCAGGATCTTTCCACTCAAAGGCAAAAAATCGGCTGACTAACTTTAGCTTTTTATTTCCTGGTCCGGATAGCCCCGTAAATCTTGGTCTCCTTCCTCGGCCGCGTCCTTTTCCAGGAGGATATTCTTTCCCCACAAACATTACCTTCTGCACATCGTCCCTATTATTAAAAACCTTCTGAGCTATTTCTAATAATTTGGATAAATTTTCTCCCTCAAAACCTTCCAATCTCTGTAACTTCTTTCTAATGTCAGGGGCCGACTGGCTAACAAAGGCCAAATTAATGGCTCTTCTATTGTTGGGGTCCTCCGGGTCAATAGGTGTACATAAGCGGTAAGACTCTAATAGTCTTTCCAAGAATGCTGCAGGTGACTCATCCTTAGTCTGAATTACTTCACTTACCTTGGACAGATTTATTGGTCTACGTGCAGCAGCCCGGAGTCCCTGTAGCAGAAACTGGCAATATCTTAGGAGAGCCTCCTTACCTTGATCTGTATCTGGATCCCACTGGGGACGTTGAGTCAGGAACACAGCCTGTAATCTAGTTAGGTCTGCTGTGGGCTGCCCATTTGGGTCTGTTACTCCTTTAGCCGCCTCCCGTAAAATTCTTTCCTTTTCTTCAGTAGTAAATAAAACCTGTAAAAGCTGCTGACAATCATCCCAAGTGGGCTGGTGGGTAAAGAAAATAGATTCTAGAAGGGAGGTTAATTCTTGTGGTTTTTCTGAAAAGGATGGCGTTTGTAATTTCCAATTATATAAATCACTAGTACTGAATGGCGAATATATGACAGTAGGTTCACCCCCACCTCCCGGATCCACCTTTAATGGGGCCAGAACAGAAGCCGGTTCCTTTAGGGAGGTAGAATCAGGGGAGGGTGGCCTACGACCCCTAGACCGGGTTACAGGAGGTTCTGGTCCTTCCGGAAGAGGACGTCTACCCCTGTCACCATTATAGGGTGATGGATACCAATCATCTTCTGAGGGAGGCCCCTGTAACAACGGTGGGGGCTTCTTGAGGCCTTGTGGTATAGCTGCCATCACAGTAACAGGGGCTCGACTGCAATTCTGTAAGTACTTAGGGGCATCGGAAACAATATCAATCCACACATCAATATAAGGAATTTGGTCAGGATGCCCTGGGTTCCCATAAACAACACCTCGAACCCAAAACGCAGTCTGCATATCAAATAATCCCTCGGAGGGCCATCCTACTCCGAAGGTCGGCCAATCTAGTTGACAAAAACGCTGCAAATCAAAAGAGTTTACGGAAGCGCCATAAGCCTTTGCACTGTGGTGAAAATCTTTAAAATGATTGAGCATGCACTGAAGCGGCGTAAGCTTACCCTGCGATTGCCCCATAGTTCCACAATAAAGCACACAAAGCAAAACAGACAGACTAACAAACCAGGAACAGGACTGAGAAAACTGTCGTCACAGTCTCAGCCGACCGCCGACTTACTTGTCGCCTCCAACGTCCGCACGGTCCCTTGGGCCCTTAATCAGGACTGCCTCAGCACTCTCAGGATCTTGCTCCACAAAGCGGGAAACCACGGCGGTGGGCTAGGGCAAATAAATGCCCTAGAGGCCTCCCCAACCGCGAATGGCTTATCGCCCTGGTGCACAGATCAATTGTCCCAACCACAAGAAAAATTTTGCTGGGGCCTCCAAATGTTGTGACCAGAATAACCAGACTCAACCTGAGTGCTCTGATATTAGAGGCAGTTTATTAGCCGGCGGCTGGACCGTCGCATCAGAATGGAAAAGCCAGCCTCCAGTGACACTCCCTGGACATGCTGCACTATCATCATGACAACCTTTCTACCTTCCCACACACTGGGCCCAGGCCCTAGAGGAGGAGAGGGCAAGAACTGGCATTCTTTGAAACTCATATCCCTTTTTACTCCTACAAAATTATATTCAGGAAATACAATTTCCTTGCACTTCCTGGAGCCCGTTCACAAAGACTACGGAGGGAAGTACCTAAAAACACATTTCCTGGGCCTAAGCGACAGAAGACCTGAGGATCCCAACACAGCTTAGAGTGACTCCTTTGCCTCTCCCACTGTCCCCTTGATCTCAGAGCCTTCCACTGGAATCTTCTTTTTCCTCCTATTTTTAAAAGAAGGCTTTGAGCAGGTTTTATTCTTGTGGTGATTCCATAGTGCCCTCCAGTGATTCAGTCAGGCTTGACAGCCACCACGTTTGAGAAACTATAGGTTCATCTCTGCGGTGTCTTTTGAAGTGACTGACAATCAAAATTATATTTATCATGGTTCACATTTGGCCTGTTTCCTTTTTATTTTTAAATAAAAGCTTATTGGTGATTTTTCTAATAGAGCTAGCATTTATCTCATCTGTCTCTGTCACTTCTCTCTATGCATCCCCTTCTTACTCACTTTTCCTGGGGGCTTATGCCATTGTTAGTTTTACACATGGACTGGACTAGGCTCTAGCAATCAGTGATTGTGTCAAATGCTGATTCAGGTGTGGCACTGAAGGCATTTTTGCAGATGTGGTTAACAGTGCTAGTCCATTTGCTCTATGGCATGATTACCCTTGAACATGTGGTAGGCTTTATCCAATCAGTTGAAGGCCTCAGGGGTAAAAACTGAGGTTTCCCTCAGGAAGAATAAATTCTGCCTCAAGATAGCAGCATCTGCTTCTGCCTGAGTTTCCAGCCTGTTGGTGGCCCTACAAATCACAAACCACCAGTTCATTAAAATAAACCTCAATCTGTCTGTGGATAGACAGAAAGACAGTTAGAAACACCTACATATATAGAGAGATTTGTATCTATCTACTTACTTCTATATCCACGCTATTGATTCTGCTTCTTGGGAGGATCCTGACTGATTGGATTTATTTTATTGCTCCTTCTTAAACTGGGAAAAACCCAGATATTTCCAGCAACATACTTCATCACAATGAGAACTTGGACACATTGGTGTCCTTCAGCCGAGGACCAGCTCAATCAGTGTGAGGTGTGAGTCAGGCACGTGCCAACTTTGGGCTTCTTTCACCAGTAAGGAGTAGAGAGGTTCAAGTCACACTTGGAAATCTCTTTTTAACATGATAACTGTATCTAACAGGCTGGCCCTGATAGTAAAGGTCTGGGAATAACAGAGAATAGTTGGAAGAACTTTGTACATTTTTTGCACAGGAGGAGTTTATGCAATGACACAAGTATGTGTGAGCCTGGACTGGATGTGATTCATATTTATGTGCATGTGTGTACACTAGATCACAAAAAACACCCTAATTTTCCACCCCTCCTTGAATCCACCCCATTTGCAATGTGTGTGCATTCCCAGTCCTTGAACCTGGGCTGTACTGGTAGGTCACTTTGGCCTCCATGTGAAAATGAGGTCATGCCAAGCCTGCAATCTCCATGGACTCTCTCTGAACCCTACCTGGCAGCCGTGTGGACGGGACGAGCCCAGGCTGACCTGTTGGCGGATGAGTGAGTGCATGGAGCAGGAGATGTGTCAGAGGAGGCCACCTCAAAGGAGCCAGCCCAGTTGGCCCAGCAATGACCACAGATGCATGAGTGGGCCTGTCTAAGACTAGAAGGGCTGCTCACCTAACCCAGCCCATGGCTAATAAAATTAAGCATACTGGTTGTTCACAGACTCTGAATCAGTCTGCTAGGGCTGCTCTAAAGAAGTACCACGGATTGGGTGGCTCAGAGACGGGATGTGTAGTCTCTGAGTTCTGGCAGCTGCCAGTCTGGAACAAAGGTGCCAGCGGGGGTGGGTGCCTCCCCAGGGCTGTGAGAAGGGTCTGTGTCAAGCCTCTCTCCTTGGCTTGCTGACGGACGTTTAGGCCCTATGTCTTCACACCATCTCCCCTCTATGCCTGCCTGTCTCTCCAAATTTCTCCTTTTTATAACAACACCAATCCTGTTGAATAGGCACCCACCCTAATGATGTTGTTTTCACTTGGCCACCTCTGTAAAGACTGTATCTTCAAATAAGGTCATATTCTGAGGTACTGAGGGTTACAAAGCCAGCATGTCACTGGGGTGGGGACACAAGTCAATCCATAACAGGTAAATATAATTTTATAAAGTAATTGACTTTACAAATTGTAGCTGAAGGAATGGAATGTTTGAGCTGTTTCCATTGTCTATTCTTTGAAGACAATGTGTCCTCTCCTGATTTCAGCAAAAGTGGACAAGGGTTCATAAACCCCTAAGCATGATGATAATATATTCCTGTTGTAAAATCATCACTGTTTTCCATTAAAGAAAAAATAGTACTATTTCTCTTGGCATATATTTCGATTAATTCTGCTTTTCTTAAATTGTACTTGCTACTGTTTTCTACCAAAGAAAATAAGGCTATTTTTGATTGAAAACAGTAAGGAGGAAGGGATTAAAAAGTACAAATTAGAAAAAAAGAAGTACAAATTGGTAGTTACAAAATAGTTATGGAGATATAAAGTATAGCACAAGGAATATAGTCAATAATATTGTAATAAGTGTGTATGGTGCCAAAGGGGTATTAGAGTCACTGGGAGATCACTTTGTGAGTTACATAAACATCTAATCACTATGTTGTACACCTGAAACTAATATAATATTGTATGCCAACTGTAATTGAAAAATTGAAAAATATTTTTAAAAACATGGAAAAACAATTACTGAAAATATATTAACTAAAAAAATAATAATAAAAATGAGTTGTATTTATAATCACATCAAAGAAAATTTTTTAAAAAATAAGGCTATTTTGTAATGAGGATTTAAAGAACAGCATAGGGAATATAGTTAATAATAGTGTAATTGAGAATAGTGCCAGGTGAGTACTAGACTTACGGGAGTGATCACTTCATAAACTATATAGATATCTAATCACTATGTTTATGCCTGAAACTAATATAATATTGAATGTCAACTGTAATCGAAACATTTAAAAAATAGTAATAAATTTTTAAAAATAAGGCCATTTTGAATTCAACACTTACTATAGACTTCTGCTTCTAGCCAAGATGAAGTGACAGGGACTATATTTTCTCTCCCTTGTGAAACAACCATAAATGTAAAACGGAGTGGTTTTTAAGGCAGGCCCTATCAGGCTGCAACAGATGGTGATTACTGATACATGGGGATGGGCGAAGTGAGCCATACAACTGCTGTGGCTTACTGTATTCAGGGGGTTTCCAGGTCACGGTGCTGGGGCATGGGGACAGAGCCCTGTAGACCCCCAAAGGTGATGAGACACAGCTGAGCATCCAGCAAGATTAACGTGGCCACATGTTATAGAAAAGAGTTCTGAAGATGTACAGCCACAGAGAGAGGATGTCAGAGGTCTGCAGAGGGTCTCTTGAGCACATAGCAGCTCAATGACCTGAGGCTAGAGAAAGAATTACTCCACAATATTAGCAGTGCCCAGCACACACACCCAACCGGGACACACAATATCCCAAATGCAGATTTTTCCAGCTTTAAAAAAAGGAAAAACACACAATAGTGATTCCATACCACCTTCAGGAATGGTCCACAAGAACCTGGATGACTGGCCTACACCTTCTGCCTCATTTCTCGACCCTGCCTATCTCAGTCAGCCACTGCCACTAAGCTATCATGTAACAAACTGCCCCTCCTCTTGGTGGCTTGCTCCTGGGTTACTCTTGTTGAAACCCTGGACCACCATATGAGAAGTCTCACACTCTGAGGCCCCCACTCTGTGAGGAAGCCTAGGTTAGCCACACCCAGATGCCTGGCCACGCCCAACAGACACCGGATAGAGAAGAGTTCAGACCCAGTCACATGGCCCATCCTGGTCATCCCTGCCATCTCTAGTTGTTCAACCTGCCCTAGGTATAGTCTCATTGTGGAGCAGAGCTGCAGCCATCCCTGCTGTGCCCTGCCTGACTTTCTAAACCACGGAAGAATGAAATGAACATAATAAATGTTTTTCCTCATTATATACCTGAGTGCAAAGGTCCTCTCCTGTATTTGAGTAAGTCCTGATTTTACCTTCATGGGGCAGGGGAAGCTTTTTAGTGCTCAAAAACTCTGCAGTCTTCTGAGCTCCCAGCACGGTTTATAAGGAATATGTAAGAGATTTTTCAAATATTCAAATATAAAACCAAAAAAAAAAATTCTGTGACTTAAAACCACAACCATTTAGTCTCACACTCACACGTCCGTGGATTAGCTGGGAGTCTCTGAACAGTTCTAATCATGATGACACCAGAAGCTTCCAGAAGGATGAGGAGAAACCTCACAATGCCTCTTTAGGTCTACATAGAAAATAAAAATTTGATGTGCAAAGAAAGCTTGTGTGATGGTTGTGGGTAGCCATGGGTGTACATAAATTTCTCGGCTTTCCCAATGATCTAAAAACGATTTCGTGCTCCCGTGTCTAATGACTGAAAAAAGAATTTATGAAGGCTAACGGAATTCTTTCATAGAAAGCACTTTAAAATAACTGTTGGCCAATCGTAGAGCCTGTGTATGTGTTGACTATTACAATCATTTGCCCACATAAATGGATTTTTCATCTTCTTTGCTCTGGACTGGAATTACATCTAATTCTGAGACAAATGACTTCCACGGCTTAATGGTGAAGAGCGGGTTGCAAAGCTCAGTTCCAACCTTTTCTGTGCTGTGTAGCTTGGGGTGAGAAACTTGGCCCCTCTGATCCTTAGATTCTTTTTTTTTCTAAGCCTGTAGACTCTCCCTCTCCTTGAGGAAGAATTCCGCCCTCATGTTACTGGTCCCGCCCACAACCCTGCGCGCTAGCCGTGATAGGCGGGGCTCGGGTAGACACAGCCAATCCCCGCCCACATCCGCCCGCCCTCCTCGGGATCCCTCGCGACTGGGTCCCCTCGACCCGCTCCGTGCAAATGCAAGGACTTGTGGGAGTTGTAGTTTTGTTAATCAAGGTTCTGAGGGACTGAGGAGGGGCGCGGCGCCTTCTGGGAGTTGTAGTTCTTGGGAGTCCCGCGCAGGCCACGCTCTCCCGGCGCGCACGCGCAGTCTACGCTGACCTGGCACTAGCGGCGTCGGCCTGCCTTTATCTGTGCGAGGCGCACGTGTCCGCGCCACAAGGCGGGTCACTGGGAGTCCGCGCGGGCTGGATAGGGCCGGAGATCGAAAAGAATCTCACCCGAACTCATCAAGTTCGACAGCAGGCGCCCCAGGCCTTCCTACCGTTTGGGAGGCGAGGTCGCGGATGTGTGGTTGCGTCTGTCTGTATATCTGCCTCTCACTCTCTCTCCACTCCCCATACCCCACGTGTCTTTTGGTCTCAGTACGTTCGTGACTCTGGCGGCATGTGCATACGAGCCCCTCGTTGTCACTGTGTTTGCACCTGCATGACTTCACAACTTCGTGCCCATGTACTCCCGTGTATGAGTCCGTCCCCGCATGTTGCATGTGGGTGACTCCATCAGTTTGTGCCCTTGAGGGTGTATAACTTGTTCATGCAACGTGGTGTGTATCTGTTCCTACATATCACTGTGTGTTCACACATGCCAGACCGCGGTGGCGTGTGCGTAAATGAGTGTGTGTCTATGCACTTGGGCGACTTCGGGCATATGTGGAACTAGTTCTACTGGGAAAGAGGGGAGTGTGATTCCACATATATGTGTAGGGATGTGCAACTGTGTATGAAGGCTCAGCGTATGTGACTGCCAGCCTGGAGCTGGGCAGCCTGGGTGTACCTGTATCATTGTGTGTGCCTGAGCGTGACTACGTGTAGAGGGCTGTGTAAAGTGTGTCACAGAATGTTTATGACACCTCAAGTGGCATCACCGTGTGTGCTTCTGCACATGGGGAAGGCTCTGCACCTATGTGTCTCAGGTGCTTGTTCAGTCTACCCACCTGGTGTGTGCTGCTGTGGGTGGAGCCCCAGCGCACGGGCTGCCTGAGTGGAGCGGGGTTGGTGTGTGCAACCTTGTGTGTATAGCTATGTGTACGTGTGCAGGTGTGGACTGCCCGCGTGCTTGGAGCCATGAGGCTGTGTGAGACTGCCTCTCTCCTTGTGTGTGGCGGACTGTGTGCTGCAGCATTATGTGACCTGTAAGGGCGCATGAGTTCCAGGGCGGGCGGTGGTATAACTGCATCTCAAGGTGTGATTGCATGTGTGAGAGAGAAAAAAAGACATGATGTGTGTATCTGCCTCTGACCATGTCTATCTTCCCGTCAATTGCCTATTTGTGCATGTGACTATCCTGGGTTTCCCCCACCCACTCACCTCCCACATGCACACACACTAAACACTCTGTACTTTTGCTCTGCCCTCCTGTGTCTGCCAAGAACCCCCTTTCAGGGCTCCCCATTTCTTTCTCCCACAGATGCCTACTGGATCCATGGTCACCAGAGCAGGGCCACAGCCTGGGTGACATGGACAGGACCTAATGCTCCCAAGACCATAAGGTGGGTACCTCTGCAGTTATGGGGACTCAGCTGGGCCCAGGAAGGGCCAGAGAGCTGCCTATGGGGGTGGTACCAGAATTCCAAGTCATGTTCCATGCTGGGAGAAGAGCATTACTGGCAACTGGAACAGCTAGTGTGGGGGTAGTGTGGAGGGTGGCGCTGCAGAGGTTGCAGTCTGGAACCCGTCAGCCCCAGCATGGGCCCTGGCATTGCCACTTCTGAGGCTTCCCTGAGGGATAATGGAGTAATCCATGGCAAGAGTTTCAAGGGTTCTAGGCACACAGCTTTGTGTCCAGCAGGTGCTGGTTATTATTGCCACCATATGATAGTCTGTGTTGGCCTGAGTGGTCAAGAGCAGCACCTCTCAGACAGTCCTGTGTCCCTGAGTCACCTGGGGCTTTTGTTAAGCAAATTCCAGGTCACCCCTCCTGGGGCCTGCCGAACTCTGCATTTGTTGCTGCTTAGCTAGGCCAGGGTGGAGCAGTGAACCTTTGTCACATCCATTATCCCCCAAAACAAATGATCAGTTCTAACATTTTTAAGCCTAAATCGTGTTATACTGGACACATTCTTTTGTATCTTACCTTGTTTGCCTACACTATATTTGAGGATCTCAGCTGCTGCAGTTGCTGACAGTCATTCGTGTTTATGGTGTGAGACAGTCCAGTGTGCGAATGTACCCTATTTAGCTGTCTGTCCCCTCGTTGATGAACAGACAGTTGGATTGTTTCTAGTATTTGGCTGTTACAGATGATCTCAGGCCTCCCAGCACACACATGCATTCACGTTTCAGAAAATGTAAGGACTGGGCCACTGGAGATGTGTCCTCAGCTTTCCTGAAAGGTGCCAGCAGCCAGCGTTCCGTCTAGTACGTGCTCCCGCCAGCAGTATACATGCAGGGGATATGGGGCTGCTTTTTCCCCTGTATGTGGGGAGGACAGATTCTTCTACCAGAAAGAAAACCATCCCCTTGGGTTTATGAGTCAGCTCAGGCCACCAAAGCAAAATACTGGGCTGGGAGCTTAAACAACAGACATGTGTTTCTCACCATTCTGGAGACTGGCGGTCTTAATCAGGTGCCACCAGGGCCAGTTCTAATGAGAGCCCTCCTCCTGGGTTGCAGATGGCCATCATTTTGCTGTGTCCTCACATGGTGGAGAGAGGGAGCCCTGATCTCTTCCTCTTTTGAGGACACTGATCCCATTACAGAGGCTCTACACTCAAGACCTCAGCTAACCCTGACCACATCCCAAAGGCCCCATCTCCGAACACCATTGCATAGGGGGTTTGGGCTTCCACATATGGATTTGGGGGTAGCAATAGGTTATAAGCTAAAAGATTCATTTTTCTGCAGGATATTTTTAAATTGTGTTCAGTTCCTTTTAAATCAGTGATTCTTAACCAGGGTCAGTTTTGTCCGCACAGAGGGCACATGGCCATGTCTGCACACATTTTTGGTTGTCACACAGGGGTGTATTTGGCTGGGGAGAGGGCAGTGCACTGGCATCCAGTGTGTAGAGCCCAGGGATGCTGCTCAACATTCTACAACTCACAGGATGGCCCCAGGACAGAATGATCTGACCAAAGCTATCACCAGTGTGGAGGCAGGGACCCTGAGTTGAGCCCTTCCTAACCCATGACAAATGACAAACCATTTTGTTTTTTGTTTTTTTCCAGATCTGGTACCTAGCTGTGAAATTGAGGCAGCACCTTTGGAGTGGGGATGTCAGGATTCCTGGCTACCACCGCCCAGGGCTCAGAGTTGGGTGAAGCCTGGACACCCAAGGGTCAGTTCCAGGACCAGCAAGAAAAGCTAGAAAGCTTTGCAAAGCCAGAGACCCACCAGCAGGACCCCGCCTGAGAGCATGGTGACCTCGATGGAGTCCTGGGAACCAGTCCTCCAGTTACCCAGGTCACCCACAGGCACTGGGGGCACAGAGTCCCAGGAAAGAGCCTAAAACAGAAGGATGCAGAGGCTGGGGGCCCCGGGAAGCCGAGGAAGTACAAGGACTGTGCTAAGGCCTTCAGCTACTGCTCGGCTCTCACACTGCACAGGAGGGTACACACCGGGGAGAAGCCGTATGCCTGCCCAGAGTGCGGCCAGGCCTTCAGCCAGTGTGTACACATGGGCAAGCGGCCGCACGCGTGTCCGGACTGCGCCAACGCTTTTGCGCGCCTGGCACGTGCACATGGGTGAGCGGCCTTTCGCCTATGGCCAGTGCGCCAAGCCCTTCCACCCTGCTGGAGCACCAACACGTGCACAACGGCAAGTGGCCCTTCTCCTGCGCACAGTGCCCCCAAACCTTCCATTTCTCCTTGGTGCTGCTGCGCCACCAGCGCATGCACACGGTGGAGCGGCCCTACGCCTGCGGCCAGTGCGCCAAGGTCTTCACACAGGGCACACCTTGCTCAGCACCAGCGCGTGCACACCTGCGAGAAGCCATTCGCATGCGCATAGTGTGGCAAGGCTTTCACTCAGGTGCCACACCTCACTGGCGCACGTGCACGGGTGAGTAGCCCTATGCATGTGCCGACTGCGTTTTCAACAACCTCTAGCACATAGCCCAGCATTACCTGGTGCACACAGGCGCCAGGCCCTATAAGTGCCCGGAGTGCGGCACCACCATCAGCCACTTCCCTCCCTCCTTGAGCACCAGAAAATCCACACCAGCAAGAAGCCCTTCCAGTGTGGGGACTGCGGCAAGGCTTTCAGCCAAGGCTCATCACTCACGCTGCACTAGCGCATGCAAACCGGGGAGCGTACATGTGCCCTGAGTGCGGCAAGGCCTTCTGTAACCATGCCTACCCGATCCAGCACCACAATTGTGCACACTGGCCCTACAGGTGTGGCAGCTGCAGCAAGGCCTCCAGCTTCTCTGCCCTCATTTGGCATCAGAAGATGCACGCCATCAAGAAGCCCCATGAGCATGGTCCATGCGGGAACACCTTTGCTCGGTTGCCACACCTCACCCGACCCCTGAGCTCACATGGAGAGGAGAAGCCTGTTAGTAGTCGTGGGCCTGCAGAAACCTCCAGGGACTAGCGACGTAAGAGCTGATGATCACCGGGCCTCCTGTACCAGGCACTGTGCTGAGCGCTTTCACGTTTGTCTCCAGCCTCATGGCAGGGGGAGTGGGGCGGGGCATACCCTTTCATCTCCCTTCTGTCCAAAAAGAAACTGGGGCTCAGAGAAACTCACAGACTTGCCCAAGGTCACACAGGGAAGATGTCACAGGGCCAGCACTGCACCCCACATCTGTTGGACTCCTCACCATCTCCCTGATCCAAAATTATAAATGTGACCTACCAAAGTAGACCCGAAGAAGTATCTGTGGGCCTCAGGCTTGCCTTGTAATAGTTGATTTCATGATTGAGCAGGCATTTGTTCAATAAATTAAATTGGATAAAAAGTTCAGCCCCTTTGGTGAGGAGGACCTGGGAGGAGAGAGTTTATGCCTTTTTTGCTTCTGGTATCTCCTGGACAGGCCTCTGTACACAATAGTTCCTCACAAAGTGCTGGGTGACTGAATGAATAGCTGTACATTCCAGCATCAACCCTAGAGTCATTGAGGGTCAAGGACCACACAGATAGTTCCTCTTGGTGCTCCAGACATCACCCATCCCAGGTTTCAGCACACAGTAGGTCCTCAGGAAATAGAAATTAATAGGCCAGGTAGATGAATGAATGGTAAGTAAACATCCTTAGCACCAGCCCTGGATCCCTTTAGGGTCAGAGACTACACCTACATATTCTGATTCCTTCCTGTTGCCCAGATTTCGTTGAGCCCGGTCCTTCACACATAGTATATCCTCAGGAAGTGCCAGGTGACTCAGTGAAATTGTACATCCCAGATCAGCCCTGGAGTCATTCAGGGTCAGGAATGATGTGGTTCCCCCCGGTGCCCCAGACATCGCCCAGCTCAGGCCCCTACACTCAGTAGGTCCTCAACAAATGTGGAGTTGACTGAATAATTAAACATGTCCAGGTCCAGCCCTAGAGCTCTAAGCATTGTGGACCACAGGGTCTGGCTCCTCCCTCTGATCCAAACTTTGCCCAGCTCAGGCCTCAGCACACAGGTGCTCAGGGAGTGTCAAGTGAATGGACTAATGAGTGAAATACGACCCTCGTCTACAGACTTGAGACTGAGTTCCATCGCCCAAAAGAACAAGAAAAATGCACCTCTGCAGTCCAGCTGACAGGTTGTGGGCAGGGCCTGTGTCAGTCCCTTAGCCTTTTTGCCTGGTCCTAGTGCCGGTGCAGGGTCTCTGGCGCCCTGGGAGAGCTCAGGCTCCAGGCTGTGCCCGCAGGCGGAGGGCTCCCACGCTGAGCTCTACCGCGTGTGGGTGGGTGGCGTTTCTTGGGGCACTGCCTTGTGTGTTAGCTGACTAACGGGCCATGACCTGTCCCTGCAGTGGAGCACGGACGAGAGGTGGAGCTGTGCGTGAGTAGAGCCTTCCCAGATCCCTTTCTGCAGTAGGAAGGGCTGGGATCCTGGGGAAGGGGTTAGGAAAGTACGCGTTTCGGAGCATCTACAATCTAAGGGTTATAGGTAAGGTAAAGAGAAATAGGAATTGGCATTCCGCGAATGCCACAGCTCTGGTTGCCTAAGCTACTCTCTGGTGGCAGCGTGCAGCAGTCCCGTTGGCCCAGAAAAGGCTCCCACAGTGGGAGCAGGTGGTTTCATGGTGAGAATTACAAGCCAGGGGCTATCTGGTAGCCAGGAGGGGTCCTGGCTTTTTTCTACGATTTTCAGATTGCTCATAGTTGACGCATTTCCCGCTCCACCGTGTGTCACAGACACTATAAGCAGATACTGACCTTGGTCTAATATGGCCTGTTCAGGGAGAGAACAGAGCAGTGTCAAGCACGTAAGAGAAGGAGTCCGACGGGGGGGGGGGGTCATACAGGCTGGTGCAGATGTGAGGGAGTTCCTGGGAGGCACTGCCTTGATCCCAACTCCTTGATCCCAACTCAGCCTTCCCAGGTTACAGTTTCTCCAGGCAGAGCCACCAGAGGAGGACAAAAGACCTCAGGCTGTTAGGACTGAGAACCGCATCAACCCATAATTGTCAGGTGGTGGGAGGTGCTATTAGAGGATGGTGGTCAGGGGAGAGTGCTCTAAGAAGCAATGTTGGAGCAGAGACGAGAAGACAGTGACAGCAATGTGAGCTGCTGGGGAAGAGCATTGCAAGCAGAGGGAACAGTGCAAAGGTCCTAAGGAGGGCACGTGATGCGCTGGTGGGGACAGTAAGGAGGTCGGTGTGGTGGAGAGGAGAGGAGGGGGCAGCACAGGGCAGCTAATGGGGGCTGTGCGGCGTTTGTGGAGACTGGTAACGCTGAACTAAAAGGATTATGAATGCCCTTCATGATGGTTTCATGGCATCTTTCTGGCTGTTGGCTGGAGAACAGATTGTCAGGGGTATGGTGGATACTTCCACCATCAATGAGGTGACGTTTCTAGCACATGATGAAGCCTAAACTAATGGCCACTGCTCACATGATTTCTATTAGCATCAGGATTATTTCTAGTCCCCACAAGTTTGATTAGGACTGTGGCACCATCTGAGCCCACCACAGCCCCCTTAGCCCCCTACTAACCTGTGGGCCCTGGATGTCCAGGGTAGCCTCCCGGTGCACCCCCCGTTTCCACTTTGCCCTGCTGCAGTGCATTCTCTGCCATTTTCCCCACAGCTCTGTGCTGCCTCTGGCCTTTGCAGCTGCTGTTCTCTCCCTCCATCCCTGGTCTACCCTGGCAGAGCAGCTATGGGGGGTGAGGGGTGTATGACAAGGATCTGCTTCAAGTTCCCCACTTTGCCACATGGAAGAGATGAGCATGGGACGCTGATAGCCATGCCCCAGATGTGTGGAGAAGGAGAAGGCGGTCACCCCCAAAAGGGAGCACAAGTGGGAAGTCGACAGAGAGGAAACGCCCTGGGAACCCGCTGTAAATTAAGCCAGTTTCATCCTGAACTTGGGCGCAATGTGAATAACATCCCTGTGCTTAAGCTCGTTCAAATTGAGCTTCTCTCATTTGCAACCAATAAAATCCTAAGGAATGTAATGATCGAGACTTATATTCCTTTAAGGGCCAGTTGTGGCTTGTTGGATGCAATCAGCCCAAGAGAGGGATGACCAGAGAGGACCCCATACTTGTCCCTGCCCTAACTCTACAAGCAGAGGCTATCAGAAGTCCTGTTAGAACAAAATGACACAAAGAACCTAAATACAGACACACACACAGGAATTTAAAAAGATCAGGATGGTAATGCCAATCTGTCAACCACTGTTAAACAAAATAAAATTTAAGGCAAAGGATTAAATTGGTTAAAGACAATTATTTAATATTTGACAAAGGATTCACAGTCAGGTTTTCACTAACATTTATTGAGTGCCTACTATATGCATGGCACTGTGTGTGGTATTTACACATATTATTTAATTGGCAAAGACATAACAAAGCTGTACTTATGATATGCATCAAATGGCACAGGTGCTGAATACATAAAGCAAAGATTGTAAAAAAAATATTGACAAACATAATCATACTAATACATTTCACATAACCTTATCGGTTTCTGGCAGACAGAGTAGGCCAAAATTAAATTACACATGACTCTCACCAACATGATTGATAAGACTGAATTAATTAACAAACATATAGAGTTTTTAATTCTACAGACAAAAAATATATTTTTTTCTTAAACATCCATGAAACATGTACAAATTTGGATATGTTCTAAGCCACAATAAAAGCTTTTAAAAAAGATTTAGAAAGCAGATATATTATAGGCCACATTCTCTGTTCACAGTGCAGTAAACCAAGAAAAAAACCCTATTTTTAGGTAAACCAAATCACTGAGTTTCAAAGCACTCTTTAGTAACACTATGTTATATTCAGACAACAACATAAACAAGAACATGAATAATTAAACTGTAAGATGTGGTCAAGGCTATAACCAGAAGTACATTTATATTATTAAGTATAGTATTCTAGCAAATAATTTTATAAAAAGAGAATATAAACAAATAAAGACAAGGAATAGGAACAATTAAAAAATAGGCCAAACACATATTAAAGGGAAACAAATTACAAAGTAGAGAAATAATGGACATCGATAAATCCTAAAGCTGCTTCTTCAGAAAAATAATAATAAACTAGATACACCTTTGAAAAATCTGATAATGAGTAAACCACAAACAGAAGTTTCTTCCAAAAGGAAGGGGATGGAACCCAAGAAAAATACAATTTTGTTTAATTATAAAATAATGTGATTAATTAAGCCAATCATCTGAAAAGCTCAATGGAATGATGGATATTCTAGGGAATAAAAGAACACTATAAATCATAAAAATTAGTAAAGTAAAAAGGGTTTATAAACTGATAACATGGCAAGAAACTGAGAAAGCCATCCAAGAATTAGCTAAGACATCCCCCCTCCATAGCTCTAGGACCTGATTCTTTTAGTGGAGAATTCTTTCTAAATGTCAAAGGATTAATATTTCTCAAGCTACAAAAAAATATTCAAAAGCATAAAAAATGAGAAAAGTTACTTCTGTGATGCAAGCTTAGCCAAGGTACCCAAACTTGGCAGGGACAGTACCCATCTTATGTATGAAGATAGAGGCAAGAATCATACAGAACATATCTAGAAATAGAATTCAGCTTCTGAAAAGACAGGTACTCCACACGCCTACAAAGACGAAGATAATTTGACATTAAGAAATCTATTAGATTTCATCAAGCCCAAGATGCACTTTTTTTTTTTTACCTTCTTCGAAGTCACAATGTATCTTCTAGTTGGTGGCATCTTACAATTAAGTGGCATTTCTTTCTCAGTGGTATACATAATAATACATTTTACAGTTGATGATGTCTTAAGTTCAATACAATACAGTTAATGCAAAACCTCACACCAAAAGGTGAAATACAACAACAACAACAAAAATAATAATCTCTATGGGCATTGAAAAGGCATTTGATAATATTCGACACCCATTCCTGGTGTTTAGCCAGGACCCTACATTAAGGGAACACAAGGAGTCCCTTTTGGAACAACACCACTGGAGTTAAATGTAAACCATCATAGGCATCCCTGTCAAAACCAGGAACAAGAAAAGCACACAGAGGATTAAGAGTATGGTTGTTTGTTGTGGGGCTTTTGGCCATTCCACAAAGCCCTGGAACAGAAGAGGAAAAAAGGTATGAATATCAAAAGGGAAGAGCCACCACTGTTCCCTACAGGAAGATGGGATTACATGATTGGCCCATCAACTGAGAAGCCATTTGAATTAAAAACCATACAATGATGTCACTAGATAGATGATAAAGTATGGGATATCCTTATTCCCTAGCAAAGGAATTATCAGAACAATGGTACATGTGATGAAAATTGCAGAGTGATTTGTAAAGTCTCCCTATTATAAACACTATCTCTACTCTAATGACTCAAGTGTGTGTGTGTGTGTGTGTGTTGACTAATCGCCTTCTGGATTCCTAACTTATAAGTTTCACTGTCTCCTTGCCATCTCCACTTAGATGTCTAATGGGTATGTTAAACTTATCATATCCCAAATAGCCCAAATCCTTCCCCTGTGTCCCCAAAAGCTTCCATGCTGTTTTTCCTGCACCTTCTCCTTCAGGCTTCTCCAGACATCCACCTGTGATACCCTTGACACTCCTTTCTCTCACCACCCATCTGTGGAATGAATAAATGCTCTCCTCCCAGCCCAGTTCTCACCCACATCTCCCAGTGCTCTGCCCTAAGTCCAATGTTCCCCCAAAGGCATGCTTCGTCACACCACCATGTCTTTGCACATACTGTTCCTTCCCCTGCTGTGTCTGGGACATACTGTTCCTTCCCCTGCTGTGTCTGGGACATTCTAGAACAAGCCTTCCAGCCACAGAGTTAACATCTTCTCTGAGCCACCACACTGTGACTAGCACTTGCTTCTGCACCACCCTAGCTTGCCTCCCTCCCCATGTTGAGAGTCAATATATCTCTTTTCTGTTTAAACCAATCTGAGCTGGATTTCAGACATATGATTGGGAGATGGGATCCTCATGTGCTGCTTAGGGCATTTATGTGATTTTTCTAATAAGATAAATGTTTAAGTAAAAGAATTATGATTATCACATATTAATGTTTTATGTCTCACCAAAGGAAACAATACAAAGGAATGTGCTTGATAATTCTGTTTGGTTTCACTCGTAGGATCTGGATTAAAACCTATTAGTTGATTAGTGGATGGATGGATGGATGGATGGATGGATGGATGGATGGATGGATGGGTGGATGATGGATGGTTGAGTGGGCAGAAGAATGAATAGTGGATGGATAGATCAATGGATGGGCTGGTAGATGGGCAGATGAATGGATGAAGGGATATATGGGTGGTTGAATAGTAGCCAACTCCCTACCATGCCCAACAAACAGCTGATGGATAAATGGGTGGGTTGAATGGATGGACTGACTGCATATGGATGAATGGGTGGATAAGTACGTATACAGATAACTGGGTACATGGATGGAATAGGTATGCGGATGCATTAGTGAATGAAAGGTTGAGAAGACAGATGAATGATCAGTGGATGCTTAACAGGTGGATGAATGGATGGGTGGGTGGATGAGTGGATGGGAGGTTCAATGGGTGGACAAATGGATAGACAGATTAATTAGATGGATAGATGGATAGATGGATAGATGGATGGATGAATGGATGGATGGATGGATGGATGGATGGATGGATGGATGGATGGATGGATGGATGGATGGATGAGTGGACAGATAGATGAGGTAGATGGATGGACAAATGAACAGAAGAATGGATGAATGGGCAGATGGATGAATGGGTGGATATGTGGATGAGTGGACAAATAAAAGTTTGGGTGGCTGAATGAGGGGAAAGATAAAAAAAAATGGTTAAGTTATGATAAACTGATGAGTAAAGGGTGGAGGGTGGTAGGAGTTACATACACCACATGGAAACCTTCCACGCCTTGTATGACTGCCATAGGAATGCATCCTGTCTCCTATGGGTGACCACTTGGAGCTCACATCCCCAAACAGCATTAGTGGAGCAAGAAAATTCCTAGCTAAAGGATGGACTGTGAAAATCCACTGAGTTCTGCAGGGCAGGAAATTTGTAAAAGAGGAGGGAACCCCAACTTACCTGGGACTCCTCTGAGTCTTCCTCCACCAAGCTCCACTCCTGAGGAAGCCCAGTCTCTTGAGAAGACAGACCTGGGCAGAGGTGGAGAATGGGGGAAGAAGCCATAAGTGAGTGACTGGGCCAGCTGTGTGGACTCTGCATTCTCTTTCCACCTGGCATCTTATCCCTTTTCTCCTAATATCACACACACACACACACACACACACACACACACGCATGCACACACATGAATGCACACATCTGGCCAAGGTCAGGCAGAGAGAATCAGAGACTTGAGTTCTGATCCTATTTCTGTCACAAACTATCTGGAAGACTTAATTAAATTGGGTCACTTGATGTGGTCTGCTACCTGAGCCTCTGTCCTTTCTTTACCTATTAAACTCGTAAGATAATGCCTTCTCTTCAGTCTTCTGGCTAAAATTGAGTGAGAAAGTAGCAGAAGACGCCACAGAACTAAACCAGGTCAGTAAAGGCTTCTTTAGCTCCCAGCTGCCATAGGGTCTCCCCACATTTGAACTTCAACATCAGTCTCACTCCAAGGCTGCACAGAACTAGGGGTCAGGCCCAAAGTCAGCATTTTTCACCTTATTGCAGCTGTGCCCCGCTAGGAGCCTGACACTTCCTCTTCCCTTCCAGACTGGTGTCCATATTACCCACACTCCTGTCCCTGACCTGCTCGTCCCTGGGCAAGGAAGGACCCTGCTCCTGGTAGATGGTCCAGCCACATTCTGCTGTGGAAATGAACTTCAGGGGTCCCCATCTCAGCAATGGTTGAGCCCAAACTCCAGGACTCACCCTTGATATTGCTCTTGTCCTCCCCTCCACCTCACCCACCAGCAAGATCTCTAATTCTCAGATCTCTGTGCTCACTCTATGTCCATCAACATTCCACCTAGCTAGATCACTTCTCTCCCAGGCAGCTGCTGGAGTGTTTTAACTGGCCTCCCAGCTTTCACTCTTGAGATACATTCTCACACACACTGGACACAGGGTTTTCCAACTTCGCACCACTGGCATTTCGGTCTGCATAATTCCATGGTAGCAGCTGTCCTGTGCCCTGTGGGATGTCTAGCAGCACAGCTGGCCCATGCCCACGAGATGGCAGTCGTGTCTCCCCAGTAATGATAATCCCAAAGGGCTTCGGACACTGCTAAGTACCCCAGGGAGGGGTGGTGGGGTACCATATCACCCCCAGTTGAGAACCACCGGGTTGGAGGAATCTTTTTAAAATGCAAAGGAGAGCCTGTCCAAAGACTCATATAACATATAATAAACTCCTGGCCAAGGTCTACAAGTTGCGCCATCGCTGGCCCTGTCCCTCATTCCTCAAACATCGAGCTCGGTGGCACTGCCAGGTGGTCATATGTGTAGCTTTGCCTGCCATCAACACTCTCCCCCCAGCACATGTGACAACCACATCCTTGTGCACCTCTCACCTTCCCAACCCCATGCAAGTCACTCTCCATCAATCATCCCATTACTGTCTTCACACCTCTCATCAGACATTACTTTTTATTTCATAAATAAAAAGAAGGTCTGTCTTCACTATTGAAATCTGAGCTCTCTTAGGGCCATCTTGCTCACTGCTAGACCTCTTGTGCCTGGCACATAGTAGGTGCTTGTGGTAGATTGTTGTCCCCAGTGGCCTCCAACTTGTGCATTGCTCCCTGTGTCCACACCCTTGGACAGCCCCCTCCCTCACTGATGCTGAGCTTAACCATGTGGCTCATTTTGACCAATGGCCCATGGGCAACTGGGTTGCCAGTAGAGGCTTCAAAGTGCTTGTGAAGTGAAGTTTTCTCTCTCTTGCCCTTTAAACAGCCCATGAGAAATCTGCGCCAGTCTGCTGGAAACATGTGGCCTGAAGTCAGCACCATCGAACTGGCCAGACATGTGATTAAGGTCATCTTAGATCAAGCAGCTGCCCTACCAGTTCCCTGCAGCTGTGTGAGCAGCAGGGAGACTGTCCCCTGATGCCACGTCACATTGCTGACCTGTAGAATCATGAGCAGAGAAATGGTTGTCGCTTTAAGCCAGTGTCTTGGAGTAACTGGTTACACAACAAAAGCCGACTGACACAGGGCTCTGTAAAAATTCGTGGAATCAATGAGTAAAGTAATGAATGTCTTGTCTTTCCCAGGTTTTGCCATGACCTTTCCTCCCACCTCTCAGGGGATCCCTGTCCCCTTACCTTTCTCATCACCATCACAGATGGAGGTCCCCACCTCCACCGCCACCCAGTCCTTGGTGAAGGTGGCACGCTTCTCCCAGGCCCTGCTCTCCCTAGGCAGCAGCATCTTGGTCCTCTCGGGCTCAAGCAGCTCCCGGTTGTGCTCTGGCCGGAGGCTCTGCATCTCCATGGGAATGGGTGCGTCCAAGGCAGGTTTCTTCTCCCGTGTCCAAGGGTCTTAGGGTCCCCAGGCACAGGATTTGGAACCTGAGGACTGACAGGCATTTAATCATTCAACAAATATTTAGAGTGCTCAATGTATGTCAAGCATGTTTTCTAGGTGCCCAGACACAGCAGTAATGGAAACGAAGCTCTCTCCTTCATGGGACTTACATTCTAGTGAGGCGAGAGAGACAGATGGTGTGTCTGTCACATGGTGATCAGTGCTCCAGAGACAAATAAAGCAAGACAGGGAGTAAGGAGTTTCGAGGTGGGGGCAAGAGGGTGGCATGTGTGTGCACATGTGTATGCATGCGTGTGTGCATGCGCGCGCGCACACACACACACACACACACATTCCATGTCCCAAAGTGTATAGCCAGAAGGTTTTAGAAGACAGTCAGCCCCAGCATTTCTCTGGGTGCAGAGAGAAGGACCTGTCTCCCCACCAGCCTCCTGCAGCCTGACTTTCTGCTTTCTTGTTATTTAAAAAAAAAAAATTGCCAGGTTTAATTTAAATTTAAAGTCTAATTTAAAATTAAATATATTTTAATATTCTCATTTTATATCTTGTCAATCTGAAACTCAGAAGATTGTTTACAAGAAGCTATCTGAACTATAGTAACATATGATCACTCAGCCCTTTACCTTGAGACATTAAAGCTGGTTTTATGTTCTTCTAGAAAATTGTATGTATTACCAAACTTGCATTACGTAACTTACTGCCTGCCCTTGAGAATAGTAATATTTTATTTAAAAGGGAGTAAATTCTGCTTTGGTTTATTCAAATAGAAACTGTTATACCAGATTTTAAAATCATGGGGCTCCAAAGAGAAGTTGAGACCTCAAGTGAGACAATGTTTGGAGTCAGATTCAAGAAACTTGCTGTGAAAAATAATATTTTTAAGACACTCAAGGAAATTTGATTATGGACTGAATATTCAATGATATCAAGAAATTGTCATCTATTTTTTTGAGTGTGAAATGACCTTTAGGATAGGTCAGAAAATGTCCTTTTTCTAAAAGAGACATTTTTGTAGTGTGTGGGGGTGACTTGACATGATGACTGAAATACTTCTGGAGTGAGATAAAAAATAAGTAATGGACATGATTTGTTTCCATGCCTTGGTTTTTGTAAATAACACTGCAGTGAACATCGGAGTACAGATAGCTTTACCAATCTGTGTAATGGAAGGAGATAAGACTTGGGCTGGTAAGCACCTAATGGAGTACACAGAGGTCATAGCATAAAGCTGTACACCTGAAATTTATGTAATGTCACTGACCAATGTTACTTCAATACATTTAATTAAAATGAAAAATAAATAGATGCAAGGGGATCAGAGACAACATGCAAATGATGACTGCTGCACCCAGGAAGTGGAGAGATGGTGGCACACATCCATCTTTGCACCTGTAAGTGTATGTGAAACTTTTTCATAGTACATCTAACACATCTATTACAGATATGAGGAATATGTTCTTTTCTCCTAAATGACCAATCATTGGAGTTTTCCTTACAGGAAGGGGTGTCTCACAGGCCCCTGAAACCAAAATTCAAACTCATTTCACACATGCCTCTGCCAACTCCCCAACCCCCAACACGTCTTGCCCTCCAGGTCCCTGATCTATAGGCACCATTGCTGATTTGGAGAAATCTTCTAAAGTAAAACATGCACATACCCTGCACTCCACAGTTCCACTCCTAGACACTCACCCAAGAGAAATGAAAACGCATGTCTGCACAAAAACTTGTCCTCAAGTGTTGCTATCAGCTGTATTTGTAATATAAAAATGCTTATATTCACAGTTAAAGTTACTCATATGTGTAATAAAAAAAACATTAAGAATCTGGATGCCTATCAGTGAGAAAATGAATAAGCAAACCACAGTTGATTCATATAACAAAGTGTTACTCAGGAATGAAAGCAACAACAAAGGGATACACGCAACAACACAGATGAATCTAAAAACATATTAGACTGAGTGGGAAAAGCCAGACAAAAAGGAGTATGTATGTGTGGTTTTTATTGATTAGAAACAAAGCCTGGTACAGGCAAAATGCTTTGATGTTGATAGAAGTCGTAAGAGTGGTTGTGTCTGGCTGGGGATGTGGGGAGCGGCACAGAGAACTTTTTTTTTTTTTTGGAGGGTTGTTGAGGTGTTCTATACCTTTTATCCGAATGGTGGCCCTAGGGTGAAGACCTTTGTGCAAATTAATTGAGCTCTATCTTCAATGAACTGGACACTTCACACCCATTGCTCTGTGTTTTAGACTTCACTAAACAGAACCCTAAAACAAGATACACACTGTTTAAACTTGTGTTTTGCTGCACACATCTGTTTCAATATACATAGAAATAACTGTTGGCTTTGGGAACTGCACAGTACATAAGTTTTGTTGTGTTGTTTCAACCTGGTTTGGTTGGATCACCAACACCACTGGGGTCTTTTATAAAGTCCTGACTTTAAACAGAAACTTTTTTCTAATGTAAGAAAAACACAAACCAATGGCAAATGATGCATGTTATGGGAAGAGGCATTGGGAGTAGTGTAGTTGAGGTAATGGAGAAATTGAGCATCCTATCTGATGAAGCAGCCCTATTCAGCCCAGCCAATGTTCACGGAGCAAAAATGTGGGCCCAGTATGGATCAAGTTCTGACTTCTCACAGGATAACTAAATCTGTATTTTTAGATGACACCTTCTGCATTTTGAAAGGCCAATAATTATTTCCAGTGTTTAAAAGGAAGACACTGTATGAGCCAAATAACACAGGTAGTGGACTGGGTTGGACCCTGGGAATGCCTGTTTGCAATTGCAGTGTGGGTTTGGGAAGATGTAGGCCCTACATTGTAGGGTGTGGGAGAGGAGACACAGACAACAGTTTCCAAGAACAAAATTAAATGGCCTTCACGGAAAGAAGTGAGAGAGCACCGGTAGGGGTGCTGTTTTGTTTACTGTTTTATTTTCAGTATGAGACATTATTAATCATGTGTTTAGGCCTAGGGGCAAGAAGGCACAGGAAGAGAAGAAAATGCAGGTGATGGGGTGACAGGGAGAAGACCAGGGGTCCAGGTTAGAAGAAGCTGGGTCTGCCTGAATGGAGAAAGGGGGAGGAGAGGAAACAGGAAGAAAGCTGTGGGCATGACTAGGGTGCGTGTGTGAGGGCACTGACATGACACCCACAGCTTCAGTGTTCTCGGTGAAATAACAAACATGTCTTTCCACTGGGAAGAAAGGACAGAAACGCAGTCACCACCAGCACCACCACCACCACAATAACAGTATTCGCAGCATCCGCAGCCATTGTTTCCTGGAGCGCCCCAGTGCGTCAGGCACTGAGGAGCGCTCCGCGGCCTTTTTCTAATCTACCCAACTCCATAATTCTCCGATAGACACCGAAATGATTCCACCGTATGGACCGGGAAGGCCCTTGATGAAAGCCACACGGCTAGCTAATAGGTGGGCGGGGAGGCGAACACTGTCTGACCCCGGGCCTGTACACCAAACAATTATGGAGCGTACACACAAGCCCAGACACACAGAGCGCACACGTCCGCGGGATACACGCGGAAGGACGCACAGACGCAGCGAGCGGAACACACGGGGAGGACACACAGACAGGAGCTCCCGAGACCACAGCACCCGTGTGCACAGAGACCCAAAAGGTACGCAGACACGCAGACTGACACTCAGCACTAGGTCATCCTGTGGTCCTCGCGCCAATGCGGAAATTCAAGTGCAATCTGCCAGCAAGTGGATGGATCGCGCTTGGCGAAGGAACAGACCCAACCCAGGCCTCAACCACTGGCTGGACTTGGAGACTTCTTCCCAAACCTGCATCCCTAGAATGCCCCAGCTCCCTCACCCTAGGCACAGGCACATACAAATATTCACATCTCGCGCGCGTCCCACATCACCGCCGCGCCCCCAGCCCCATTTCCCCGCCATTTCCCCGCTACCCTTCCGCCCGCAGTGAACCTGAAAGGACTCACCCTCCCCAACCAGACCCTGTCGGTGCACTGCAGAGCTGGCACCGCAACAACCTCAGCTGCGCAGACGCTGAAGCTGCGGGTGGGAGGTGCGGGTGGGGAAGTAGGGCAGGGTGGGAGGCCTTCTCCATTTCTCCTCCCCCCGCCCCAGGGAGCCTGCGCCTGAAAGAAAGTAGGGAAGAGAGCGGAGGGGCAACAGTGACGACATGTCCGCAGTGCAGTGTGTGTGTGTGTGTGGGGGGGGCTCTGCTCGCAGTGAGGTCGGCCACAGTGGGACTAGCTGTCCACGCCCTGCTGATGGGCACGGAGATTATGTCCACGTCTCGCTAAGACAACATATTCGCACAGGCTCCTAGGCATTTCTGTAGTCCACAATCTATGTGTGGGGTGAGGGAGGGAGGAGAAAGGAGCTAGGCACGGGGGTGGCAGTCTGGAGACCCTAGGGTCAGATGTTGACTTTGCCATTTGCTGCAAGTGTGCCCTTGGGTGTGTCACTTATCTCTGTGCTTCAGTTTCTCATTCTGTTCAGTGGGAGTAATACGCAAACCATCTCCCGGGATTGCTGTGAAAGTAAAAAAACAATAATGCCTACAAACTGCTTAATAGCTGTTAGCTAATAGCTGCTCTTATTATCATTATTATTCACCTTGACAATGTAATGGCTACCTCTAATGCTCTCATGGAGGTTACATCAAAATTTTAAATATGACAAAACCATTGACGAGGGAAGGAAGAGCTCCCTTTACAGTCAGTAGTATTGTCACTTTCCTGTTTACCAGTGAGGTGGAGCAAATTTACATGTTTGTTGACTAGGTTTCTTCTCTCTTCTGTGAATCGCCTTTGTGTATCCTCCCTGAATCATCCTATTCGTTTCCATAGCTGTTACTTATTTTTAGGCTTTCATTATATATTCTGGATATTGATTCTTCACCTGTTTCTCTGTCTGGGGCAGACATTTTCTCCTGGCCTGTGTGTCCAGAGTGGTCAGGCAGGGGCATCCCGGCTCTTGAAAGCCACAGTAATATCTGCAAATGTTATTGCAGGTGAATTTGGAAGTCGTTGAAGGGTACAGAGGACGTGTGTGATATCACCTGATTTACATTTTCAGATCATCAATGAAACTGCTGCGTGGGGTGTGCTCTAGAAGGAGAAATGGGTACAGTGGGAAGACCAGTTAGGAGGCTGTTGCAATAAAACAGGTGAGAATGACAGGGGCAGAGAGTGAGGTGGTGGCAGTAGGGGTGGAGACCAGTGTACAAATTCAGAATATACTTTAAAGATGGAGCTGAGAGGACTCGCTGATGCGAAGAACATAAGGGTGCCCTGTAGTGCACTCAGTAGAGTCAAGATTTTTTTGTGTGTGGAGAAGATCCAGAATTCCCTTTGGGGCATGTTAAGTATCCAGTGCCTGCATTTCTGAGGTTAAAACCAGGAGAGCCTGGATTCCTGAGATGCCAGCATTCAGAGACTCTTGGTGTGAGGGTTAGGAAGGGAGCTCAGGAAACTGCTCAGAAAACATGCATCTAGCAGAGGCTGTGGGAAAAGTTAGCTCTAGGTACTGTCCGCGGTGCTAAACTCCCAACCACTAGGCAAACCTGTCCGTTGTACCGAGCCCTACCACGAGACCTCTTTGGTACGGAACCTCTTATTCCGGGGCAGACCTGTCCGTGGTGCTGAACATTATGAGCTGTCCCTGGTGCCGAATCTCTAGGCAGACTAGATGGCTGGAGAGCACTCTCTCTCTCTCTCTTCAAAGAACCCATCTGCCTAAGAAAAGCTCTACTGTTGCTTGGAAACAAAGCTCTCTGGGATGTGGGTAGCGTAGAAGGAAAGCAAATGAGGGCAAAAACTGCAAACTGCAGCGTCATTTTTTAAGGGGCAGCTTTGGCTCTTAGAAGGGCAAGTCTGGCTACCACCTGACTCAAATTATTAATGCGGAATTTCCAAAACATCTCTGAGGGGGAACATGAACAAAAAAATGGTACACAAGAAAAAGATGTGCGCAGGACTCAAGATGATGGTTACCTTGGGTTGGGGGAAAAGGGAAGTGCTACATAGGTATAAGTGAGTTATTGGAAAGGCACTAGTATTTATGCTGCGAGGTGGGGTCACAGGAAATATATTACTGTAATTTATGTAAATACAGCGTGGCTATATTTCATGCTGGCTTGAGTTAGAAACATTTTAGATCATGAGAATATTTTAAAATCAGAAGACTTGCAATTTTAAAATTTCTCAAAAATCTATACTTTCAGTATGATCAATTGTGTAAATTGTAAACTGTGTTTGTTATTTTAGTACCACGTTAGCTGGTTAACAGTAATGACAACCATATTTTTCTTAGGATCAATTTTGAATTATACAAGGTCTTCAAGAATAAGCCCCTAGCATAAATCTAACCAATCTGGAGTTAACGGATGAATAAATGAATACGTTTGTTCTTCCCAAAGACCTGAGCACTAGGTAAGTCACAACTGCCCCCATCAATCAAGAGACAGATATTCGTAAAATATCCACTATGTTCTGGGTATTGCAAAAGACACCCAGAATGCCTGAGGCATACCTTCTTTCCTTAGAGGATGATTTCCACAACTCTTCGAGAATCAGGAAGGTTTGAGGCTCTGGTTTGAGCTCTTTGATCAGCTAGATCCACTGAAAGCCTACTCTTACCCACTTTCTATCCTTTTGTAGAGTTGTATGGCATGAAGCAAGGACTCCTGAAAGTAAGGATTATCCCACAAGGAAAGAATCAACTTCATTCTTTTAAAAAGCTATAGAGAATTACTCCCACTGTGTAAATGCATCTAGTTATTGTATCCCTTCTCCCAGTTGTCAGATATTTAGGTTATTTCCAAGAGGTGATCCTTTGAGAGCCTCAGACACATGGGAAGAGCCCCAAATTCAACTTGTAAATGGCATTGTCAGGATTTAACCTAGGGCAATCGGTTACCAAAGACCTTGTTTTACTATTATTAAAAATTCTTCAGTTTATTCTGTAGGAAAAAAGAAGGTTGACTGAAATGAGAAAACTCACTTAATCACCTAAATCCTTGAAGAATTCAGTCACTTGGGGTGTCTGGAGTAAAACCATAAAAGGGCAGAGAGTTGCCATGTCTACTTAGAGAAATACATGCCTTTCTCCCCACCCCATTGCACAGGGCTTTTCTGTTGCTTGACTGATGGGGTAATTTCCTAAAGACAGAGAATTATAAATCAAGTGACATTTATTGAGATGAGAGTTTGTTGTGTCCTCACTACAATTGGGTAATGTTGTTGTCATCATTTTATATAACAAAACAGGTCTTCATGAACTGATATTGAAAGGTCTCAATGATACCTCATTGTACTGAAAAAGGCAAGTTGCAAAACCACTGATGTAGCCTGATATCACTTATAGGAAAACACAGAAACACAAAATCAATGTCAGATGTTTTTTCCATGGGTGCATAAATGTGTGTGTGAAGACTTGCTAATTAAAAACACAAAAGGTATTTAAAAGAAAAAGCTCACAGATTACCAAGTTTATCCGAGTTGCATCTGTTCATTCATGATACATCTTCAAATTTCAGAATGAAAAAAATCAAGGATAAAGATGTTTTTGCTTAATTAAGCACAGAAAGTGCTTAATGTTTTATTATTTGAGGACCAGGACTAAGCAGGGTGGCCCTGTTATATATGGTTCATCTCAGGGTACAAACTGACTTTTCTTCCTGACTATGGCATGCCATGAATGTGACAATTTTGCTTCCACGTGTATTATTTATATAAAATAAATAGTTAAAAATCTTAAAAAAGAAACAAACTAAAAAAAAACAAAGATATTGACAATTTAAAAAGATATTTCAATACAGAGATTTTACAATATAAAAACCTTAGCATCAATGAAATATGATATATAGATTTAATTATTATAACTTATTCAGTAATTATAGTGCATATTTCATAGTAAGAGGGTGATACACATTTGGCATAAATTATGGGATATGTAATATTAGCCAGGCTAATTCTATGAATAAAGCAAGTGGGGCTCAGAATCAGTGGATTAATTCCCAGATATGCAGACACAAATTACATCTATTTCTAAAGGCAGAAATACACAGGTAAATGAAAAGGAAAAGTGCCCAGAATATTCCAAATTTACAACAGTCACTCCCCTCTAGAGCAGAGATGAGTTGAGCGGTGGGATCAGCAAGAAATCTTGCTTTATCAATGTTTTGATCTTTGACAAAAAAAGTGTATTTACTTATTAATCTCCAAGAAATAAAACAAAATAATAATTTTAAAAAGGGGATTTGGAGACAATAAACTCCCTCTGAGAGATGAGATATGAATTGTCCTGCTGATCCCTGATTCCCAATGTCTGGCACACAGCAGGCACTGTTCTGATAACAAAATTACCTGGTTCACACAGCCAGTAAATAGTTGTGATTCAGATCTAAGGTGGACTGGCTCTAAAGCATGCCATCATCCTACGCCACAGCAGGCAACTCCTGAAGGCTTCTCAGCATCAGGAGAGACACTTCCTCCCCTTCTCAGTCCCCATTCCCAGAAAGGGGGCTGAGAAATGGCGGTGTCAAGCTCCTTCCGTGTTGCCATGGGTGGCTACTGGAGTCCTCTTCTCTGAGAGACAGGACCCGGATCTATTCTAGGGTCCTTTCTAAACATCATTGAGAACTGGTTGATTACCATGGAAACTCACATCACCCTCCCGTGGATCCAATATTGTGAAAAACAGACCTACTCTTCCCTTGTTTGCTGGCCGTTAGGATTTGATGGGATGTGTGTGCGTGTGCAAGTGTGTGTGTGTGTGTGTGTGTGTGTGAGAGAGAGAGAGAGAGAGAGAGAGAGAGAGAGAGAGAGAGAAAGAAAGAAAGAAAGAAAGAAAGAAAGAAAGAAAGAAAGAAAGAAAGAAAGAAAGAAAGAAAGAAAGAAAGAAAGAAAGGAAAGAAAGAAAGAAAAGACATACAGCATTTCTTGGAGGCTTCAAAAGAAAGAGAATGAAGTTGCAAGAAGAGAACCACTTTGTTTTTTTGTCATATATTCTTTTGTCCCTTTTGAGTTTTGTATCAAATAAACTCTTAAATAAAAAATGAATACATAAAGTAGAAAATTGGGTAATTGTTTAAAGGATTAAGATAAAACAAACAAATAAAAAGAATTTGTATACAATGTTGACATGAGATGTATGGTGGCTTAAAATTTCTTTTTAAAATCAAAGTCATGTACCCACGTAGTTAAAAAAAAATCAAATAGTTCTGAGTGGCACTCCCACAGGAGGCAAGTTGTCTTATTCATTATACTGTCCTGTAGGCTTGAAGGGTTTTGTCATTGCTTTTTGAAAGGCAGTGGGAGAGTCCCAGTTTTAGGTAGAGTAAATACATTCTGTTCTGTCTCTCCCACAGAAACAATAAATTAGAAACCTGCAGAGAAGTAGGATCCAGTCTCAATATGAACTACCAAAAGCTAGCACCCTTTTGGTGATATGCAGGATGGGACAAGGCAGCAGGGGTAGGGGAAAGGGGAGGGGGGACCCTCAACCAGTAGCCATTTACCTGCTTTCACAGAAGCATGTCAATAGATTAACAATCTACAAAAGTAGTAATGTTCCTTATACTATTATATGTGTATATATACACTATATATATTATTTATATAAATATATATGTGTATACATACTTTTTAAAAACACAAATGAGAGTGTAAAATATGCACTCTTGCCAATTGTTGTTTTTCATTTAATGCTGTAACTCAGAGCCCCTCACATATCAGTATCATCAACTCTTTCTCATCATTTCTTACCCAGACAAATCCCAATCTAGTTAGCCAAGCTTCTTAGGACACAACCTTGAGTGTTGCTCACTTTCCCTCTTCCAAGCAAAGCTCCAGCAAGCTCTGGATTGAGGGGACAATGTCCGTCTCCCAATATGCACACAGCTGTCATCTCTTTGCTAATGGGGGCTCTGCTCCAACATCTCTTTCTTAGAAAGGTGCCCCCATAACCACTGAAGCTAAAGTACCCTCCTTTCACTTTCCACTTCACTGTGAAGACTCTACAACACAACAGGCTTTGTTTCGCTTACTGCTGGATTTCCAGGACCTGAGACAGCGCTCAGCACAGAGATGGTGCTCAGATATTTGTTGAATGACTGACTCCCTGTTCACCTCGAAGCCTCTTGTTGCTTGAGATTCCTGCTTTTCAGATAATGCAGAAATTCTAGATGTTCACATATTAGGCATCCACTTTCTAATTTTTTCAGGGAGCCCTCCCCCACCACTAAGTGGAAAGAAAATAAATGACTCGGGTTCCTTCTTGACCCATTTCTCTCCTCCTCAATTCCACACACATCTGTCACACTGACCTCCCTATGCCACACTGAATTCAGCAGTGAAAAAATGCCAACTTCACACCTACCTCCCTTCTCCTCCACTTCTTTCCATCTCTCAACCTCTCCAGGAAGCAGGTGACTGCCTATAAATATGCATTCCCTCTACCTTGGCAACTCTTTAAAGAAACTAGGGCAAAAGGGAAATTCCACCTATGAATTTACAGGCATGGGAAGTGTTTATTGGGCAAAGGAGTATCAATGATGAAGGAAAATCTAGAGCCTTCTGGTGGTGCCAGTGGGTGGTAGGTGTGTGTGTGTGGGGAGCCGGATGGATATAATTTCCTGCTAATATTTCTTCCTGGTCTTCAGAAACCAACAAATCCAGGGAAACTTGTTCTGAGAAAAGGCATGAAGCATGTTTGCACTTAAACCTCACATCAATCTTAGGAAGTGATAATAAAATTATTAGAATCATGACACATAAAAGAATCTCCTATGTGCCAGGAACTGTTTTAAATACTTCCTGGTATTATTTCATCTGTTCTTTACAACAACACTGTAAGGTAGATACTATTATGTCCCCATTACACAGATGCTAAAACTGAGGTGCAGTGAAAATAAGTCACTTTTCCAAGCTTCCTTAACAAGGGGGTGGCAGTCCACCCCCAAAGCTATAGCCTGATGCTACCATTTGCCTTGTTGGTAAGAACCTAGTCACATGGCCACATTAGGCTGCAAGGGCAACTGGGAAATGCAGCTAAACTTAGGATCTAGCACTGTGAAAAGAGACAAGTTTTGGGGAACAATGAGCAGTCCCCATGCACCTGCTTCCCTGAGCCTCTTTAGTGTAGTTAATATCCCCAAACTCAAAAGCTGAGGACCACTCCCCATGATGGACCAGGAAACAAGTAAGACAGGTGTTCTCCTTATACATGGGTGGGGGCTGTGCCCATTGAGAGGTCACTCTGGAGAGACATATTGTTACCTCTTGCTAACTGATGCTATCTCCAGGCAGATGGTGTCTCCAATATCCAGCTGGTGTCAAAGAATTGTTTGGTGGAATTGGTGTCAGAATTGGAAGCTGTAATACACAAAATCCTACAGCATCCCTTCTGCCATATTCTACTGGTCAGTATAGACGCAAGCCACAAGGACAGCATGGATTCAAGGAGTGAGAAAACAGTCCAAAACAATATGTGATCATATTTAATATTCAAAAAGATAAAAATTTAAAAACAAAAAGTGGGGGGAGGGAAAAGAGAAAGGAGTAATAAAAAAAAAAACAGCTAATGGGAAGAAGTAGTGTGAGAGTCTCCAGTCCTAGAGCCCTCCAGATACCACCAGGGAGGTGGCCACAGCCTTCAGGGCAGAAATTCTGCTCTATTCATTCCTTCTCAGCAAGCTCGTGAGCTCCAGAATTTTCTAACTCAAGTCCAAGTAGAGACAAAAACACACCTACGTGCTACCCACATTGTGCTGACTCAGTCCTGTGGCCTTTCCCAAATTTATTATCCCTAAGCCTCTCCTCCTGTAGTTAAATTACATGATATGTGAGTCAAGAGTTTCTCAAGAGGCCTGGCACATAGTGCATGCTCAAATGCTCACAGTAGTGTAAACTGGTTATGGACAGCCCCATCTCATAGATGCATGGAGACGATTCAAAGGGCTGATCCACTGCCATGTCTCTGAATGTCACCAACTCCTGCCACCACAAAAATGCCTGGTTTATCCAGGCCTGAAACTGGAGAAGTTGGGGAGGGAGGACAGGGAGCTGGCTTCAGGGGATCACCAAGGAAAGACCGCCAACCATCTCTGGCATGACATGTGGCACAGAGCAGGTGCTCAAGAAATGTCAGCTGTGATTATGGTGACCATCGCTGTTACAGGAATGAGACTGATTTGGCTCAGGGTTTAAGGCCTGTGTAGGAGTCCCTAAGGCCACCCCAGGTGATGCGGATGACGGTCCTGTTTTTAGTCTCATTCAGATTTGGAGTCCAGGCCAGAGCAGAACGGCCCATGGGAAGCTGTTCCTGTAGGAGTGCCCCTGGGCTGGCCCTGGAAGAATTGAGAGGGGACTGCTCCCTGCGCTCTATGCCGGGAGAGGTCAGGAGACATTTAGAAAGGGTTCCTGAAGACCCCCAGCCAGGAACTGCAGAACAGAGAAAACCTCACACGTGTGACTTGCAGTCCGGATGGGGAGAGTCCCAGGAGAACCCACAGCTGGCATGAGTGCGAAGAGGCCTTGGCACGGGCCACCGAGCTGGTGCAGCACAAAAGCGCGCACCACTAGGACAAGTGGTTCGCGTGCGCCAAGTAGGGGAAGGCCTTCAGCCAGCGCTTCGGCCTCTCCTCTGGGTGTACACAGGTGAGCTGCCCTCCCTCTGCGCTGACTGCAGCGGCACATTCACAGGGCTCTGAGGCTATGGGCAGGGGCCCAGCCTCCCGGTTGACCATTCCAAGGCCAGGAATCTGGGTCGTGAGGGGAAAGTGGCCTCATATTCTGGAGTAGATGAGCTCAGTTCCTAGGGTTCCAGTGGGGTCTCCCACAAAAGGACAGCATCCAGACAGGTAATAATAAAAGGAAGGGCCACATCCATCCAGCCAGAGTGTTCTGGGGCTGCCACTTGGCCAAAGGCTGGCAGAGAGCCATCTGCAAACTCGCTGGAGCTGGGGTGACTGTGTATTAACTTCACCTTTTATTTTCTGAGGCTGTAACATCTTGGAGCCTTGCTGACCCTGGAGACTGCCCCTCGCAGGGCTGGCTAATTTTTGGAGACAGAAAACCAGGAACCTGTAAGCGTGTTTTTTCCAATGTAAACCAACCCATCCCAAGCCCACAGCCCATCCACCTCTGTCAGATTCTCACACTGAAGCCCATCCCCCCAGTGGCATGTATCAGACATCTCACAAATCAGGGCAGCCCCTATGCTCCAGAGCCCACTAGAGGATATAAACCAGCAGATCTTAAGCCTGCTCTCCTTGCCTTCCCATTCCAGGGAGCTGTGGATACATAGCTGAGGGATCCAAATCGGAGCCAGGTCTCCAGCGGGTATGTTAAATCTGGAATGCAATGGACTAGTACTTGGGAAGACTTGCTGCTTATTCAATCCAGTTGACTAGCATTGACTGAGTGCTTACTGCTGAGTCATTGATTCAGCAAATGCTTACTGAGCACTGCTGTATGCCACACACTCTTCTAAGTCCTGGGGAAACACTGGTGAGCCACATCGACAAGGTCCAAAGCTCTGTCCTCATTCTAGTGATGGAAACAGGTGACAAAGAAAGAAGATCAGTATGGAGATGGGATATGGTTTGCACACTGGAGAAATATGGGGGGGGGGAGCCTGCAATTTTAGAGTGCGATCAGAGAAGGACATGTTTAAATGGGGTCCTTATACAGTGTCAAGGTTCTCCAGAGAAACAGAAGCTACATCTTCCTTTACACAGATTTATAGTGTCAAGGTTCTCCAGAGAAACAGAAGCTACATCTTCCTTTACACAGATCTATCTTATTATAAATCTCATGTCCTATTACATGTCTCTATCTTGTTATATATTTTACTTATATATCCTATTATATACCTTGTATATATGTTTACATACCCTATTATATACATATACTAGATATTACATATTATATATACACATTAAATATAGATATATAAGTATGTATATTTGAGTATATTTATGTAGAAGTTCTACAGATTTTACTTGTTTGTTTGTTTAAATTAGCTCCTGATGTTGTAGTTCTGGCAAGTCCAAGATCCACAGGGCCAGCAGTCTGGAAACCAAGGCATGAGTTGATACTATAATTCTAAAGTAGAATTTCCTTCTTCTCTGGGAAATCTCAGCTTTTACTTTTAAGTCCTGCAACTGATTGGGTGAGACCCATCCACATTATCAAAAATAATCTTTAAAGTTGGCTGTTAGTAGATGTCAGCTTCACAGCTACCCCTAGACTCCTGCTGACACCTACAACTCCAAGTTGACATGTGCAACTCCCTGTCACACACCCTGATACTCAGAGAGGTTAGGCACCTTGCCCAAAGTCACACAGCAAGTAAGGTTAGAGTTTGGGGCTGAACACAGGAGTCTGGCTTTAGTGCCTCTGTTCTTCCTGGCTCCATTATCCTGCCCCTTTTCCTTCATTTAGCGAATGAGGGCACAGTCTCCAGCTGTAGCAGTAACAGTAATGGCACACACCTGCCACAACGATTATTGAGTATAGCTGACCCTTGAACAGTTAGGTGTGAAATGCACAGGTCCATTTATACATGGATTTTGCCTTTTTAAAGTTTTTATTTTTCAATTAGAGTTGACATTCAATATTACTTTTAGTTCCAGGTGTATAGCATAGTGGGCAGACATTTATACACCTTATGAAGAGATCGCCAATTAGTCTAGTACCCCTCTGGCACCATATACAGTTATTAAAATATTATTGACTATACTTCCTATGCTGTACTTTACATCCCTCTGTTTTGTAACTACCAATTTGTACTTCTTAATCTCTTCATTTTTTTTACCAAGCTCCTCAACCACCCTCCCATCTGGTGACCATCAGTTTGTTCTTTGTATCTATGAGTCTGTGTTGTTTCTATCTGTTCATTTATTTTATTCTTTAGATTTGACATATAAGTGAGATCATATGGTATTTTAATTTCTCTGACTTCCTCAGCACAAAACCCTCCAAGTCCATCCATGTTGTTGCAAATCGTAAGATTTCATTCTTTTTATGGTTGAGTAATATTATACATATGTATCACATCTTCTTAATTGTCTATTGATGGGCACTTAGGTTGCTTGCTTACATTCGTGGCTACTGTAAATAGCACTGCAGTGAACATAGGGATGCCTATACATGGATTTTTTTCCCATAAATACAGTAAGTATATTTCTTCTCCCTTATGACTTTCTTAATAATATTAAGACGCAGTTCCATACTCCAATCCCAGCCCCATCACTTCCCAGCTGTGTAATCTCACTCAGGTCTGAGTCTCTCTGAGCCTCAGCTTCCCTGTCCATTGATATGAGGGGGAAAAAAAAATAAACGACCATTTTTGTAAAGTCCTTGCACTCGTAGGTAATAAAAGTTAACTGTTACGATAAGATGTTCCCTCCCACCCCCTTATGAAACATGGTGTGAACCTCCCACCAAGCCTTCTGGAGCCTTCCAGATGAATTCCACCCACCTGATCGTGAACTGCCCCTGGTTTCAGCCTCTGTCCAAATGTCCACTCTTGACAAGCTTCTCAACCACCCATCCTGAGAGCCTGTGCTGCACCTGGCTCTAAGGCCTGACACTGTTATTTCACACTCAGCTGCCTCATTTAGCATCTGTCCCCAGCACCAGAATGTAAGCTCCACCATGGAGGAAGCTCACTGTTTCTACTTGGTGCTGAATCCCCATCACCAGCTTCCAGAACTGCATCCAGGTGCTCAGTAAATGCTGTTGGATGAGTGGCCACCGGGCCTCTGGAGCTCCCCTGGGCTTGTGTCTGCCCAAGGTCACAGTTACCCCCATCCCACCCCAGCTTCCCGGGGACCAGGTGGCAATGAGTGACATAGGAGCTGACATCCCTTCTCGCCTCACCCCTCCCCTCTCTGTCCATTCCTGATTTATGAAAGACCTGGGCAGGGCATGGAAGGAGCAGTAGCATCTTATCAAATGACCTGTCTCTCCTCTCCCTTCTCGATCTGATGCAACAGGTCTGTCAGCGAAGGACTGGATGGTCATCCCCCTTCATCCTGGACACAAACCCAGACATCATTTCCCAGACCCAATGCAGATTTGGGTGCAGCCAGCTGCCAACAAAATGTGAGCGGGAAAAAACACTCCAGGCTCTCTCATTCAGCCTGCTAGCAGGGACACAAACATGGTGGCAAAACTCTGACTAGCCCTGTATTAAGGGCATTCCCAGGGGACAGCATAGCATCGGGATAGAAGGAACATGGGTCCTAAGTGATCAAATGGAGAGGAACTGTTTTTTTTTTTTCTTTGTATGAGAATGAGAGAGTGAGACAGAGAGAGACGGGGTGGGGTGGGGGTCTTTGTTTTCTAAGGCTCTGTGTTGCTGGATCCACTTGTGACAGTAACTTAGCCTTCAATGACTAACCTACCCATTGACTCTCATTGCCCCATTTTAAAGATGAAACCATATCACAGAGGTTTATGTGCAACATGTCAGAGTCACACAGCTGGCGCTCACCTTCCTTCCAACTACCTTTCATGTGTCATCACTCATCATAAAGTCCTCACATGTGCCACCATGGTTTCCAGTCACTACAAAATTTATAAATCTCGCAGCCATCCTCCCAGCATGCAGTCTGGATGACAACTGTACTGACTAAAGGAATGGAGTGTGAGGATGAAGGCACAGTAGCCATGTCAGTACAAGCAGACGTGAGGGGGTAACTTTCAGCTGGTCTGGGCCACCTCTGGGGGCCCACCTCATGTTAAGAGGGTACAGAGGACACATGGGACAATCATGACAATGATAAGACTTCCAAAAGAAAATGTCACATGCAGCAGGACCTCACTTTCATGGCAAAATCCAAGTGGCCATCCAATTTTAAACCATGTTAAACCTTGGGGTAACATTTCTCATGTCATCCCACTTTGCCTCTGACTGTGGTCTGGGTAGAACTGATCCCATGCCCTGTTGAGGGGAGGTCTGGGGAGTCATCCCCATTCCCTTCTACAGTTATTGCTTCAGGGATGATGGCTGAACCCAGACCCAAGCATATGGCACATCTGGGAAACAGAGATCCATTCATGGGTGAGTCCAAAAGAATAAAGCTTGGGTTTTTTTGTCCATAACTGGGGGTGGACTATCCCCACCTGGATGAGACTGAGAAACTGCTAGAAACCACCATGAAACCACAGGAGAAGCCAGCGTGAGCACAAGGCCGGCACACGGAGGGAAGCCTGACAACCAGAACTATGGCGTGCATGCCATGTGCCTGGATCAAACCCACTCTGATTCCCACTCACCTCCAAACACATGGAAACCTGCCCACCTGGTCAAGTGTGCCCAATAGGCTAATTACTTGCAACACAAATGTGTTTACTGATATAAATGATTTCTTAATGATTTATTCTTCATGTACACCCAACCCAGAAAGCATGGGACATTTGGAAACACCAGGACATCTGTGATGAGTAACATCAAATGTGAAAATAAAATGGGTGGGGTAAAAAGCCCCAGAGAAAGGTGACTCTGGGGGAAACTACATGGAAATGAAGCTTTAGGTTGGCCTTAGGAAACTCACTTGGAATTACCTTTGGTTTCCCTGCAAAAATAACAGCTGACAGCTATGTGCTCAGATTTGTATATGTATAAATCCAGTAACTGTTCAAACATGTATATCAAGCTTGCTAGGTGCACCTCTCCCCACCAATGTTGACACTGATTTGACAGGACAACCAGCACCTGAATCTTTCACATCTGATGACTGTTTAAAATAACATTGGTCTCCCTTACAGTTTTAGTTAAAAAATTTAACAGACTGCTATGAGAAACTCTGGCATTCAAAGTGATTACTGTCATTTGCTAACTCTGAAAAACAAAATGTTTTTCTCCTCATGAACAACATGCCAAGTTCTATTGCTTATTAGGCCGGGGACTTCCAGCAAGTGTTGTGGGGTAGGAGCTGAGTGTGGGAAAAATGGAGACCATCAAGGAAACTCACAGGTGGTGACAACCTGATCTTTGGACTAGATCCAGACTGTGTGTGACAACAGGAGAATGTCCCCATGTCCACTTACTGAGTCCTCTCCCCTTCCTCCATTTTACTATTGAGGAAACAAAGATTCAGAAACATGAAATCCATTGTCGAAGATCTTAGGACAATTTGGGGTCCTAAGTTCCCAGAGCCACAGAGAGTGTGACCATTTTCCCAGATGCTAGACTTGTAGTGGCTGCTTTCCACTGCAGCTGTGGGGACACTCAGTAAGGAAGCCGCTGTTGTAGATGGCGGGGTTTGTCCCCAATGTCCACATTCCTGAGACCCCTCTGGCAGGGCTTCTCTTAGCACTGTCACCCAGGCCCCACTGAGAACTTCTCTCACTGACGCACGTGCTCAGGACACCCCGCCCCCACCCTAGGTGTGGATCCTCAGGTGTCTCGTAAGGTTGGTGTTCCGGCTGAAGGTCTTTCCGCACTCGCTGCACCTGTAGGGTTTCTCCCCCGTGTGGATCCTGCGGTGGACGGTGAGCGAGGAGTTCTTGATGAAGGCTCGCCCGCACTGGCTGCACTTGTAGGGCTTTTCGCCGGTGTGGATGCGCTGGTGCTCGATCAAGTAGGCGCTCTGGCTGAAGGCCTTGCCGCACTGGCCACATGCATATGGGCGCTCACCGGTGTGGCCCACCTGGTGCACCAGCAGGGACGAGCGGCCGGCGAAGTGTTTCCGGCATACGCAGCACTCGTAGGGTTTCTCGCCGGTGTGGATGCGCTGGTGCTGCGTGAGAGCCGAGTTCTTGCTGAAGGCCTTGCCGCACGCGCCGCATTCGAAGGGCTTCACGCCACTGTGGAAACGCTGATGCTGGATCAGGTAGGTGCTCTGACTGAAGGCCTTGCCGCACTGGCCGCACGCATAGGGCCGCTCGCCGGTGTGGTTCCTCCGGTGCAGCGTGAGCGCCGAGTTCTTGTTGAAAGCGCGGCCGCAGTCCCCGCACGCGTATGGCTTCTCGCCTGTGTGCGTCCGCTGGTGCTCCGTTAGGTGCATGTTCTGGCTGAAGGCGCGCCCGCACTGGCCGCAAACGTACGGCTTCTCGCCCGTGTGTGTGCGCTGGTGCACGACGAGGTGCATGTTCTGGCTGAAGGCCTTGCCGCAGTCCCCGCACGCGTACGGCCGCTCCCCGGTGTGCGTCCTTTCGTGCTGGGCCAGCGACGAGGTCTTCCGGAAGGCCTTCCCGCACTCAGTGCACACGTAGGGTTTCTCCCCAGTGTGCGTCCGCTGGTGGACCACCAGGTTCATGCGCTGGCTGAAGGCCTTGCCGCAGTCGCCGCACGAGTAGGGCTTCTCCCCGGTGTGCACACGCTGGTGGATGGTGAGGGACGAGCGCTCGATGAAGTGCTTCCCGCACACATCGCAAGCGAAGGGCTTGTCCCCGCTGTGGATCCGCTGGTGCTTCACCAGGGACGAGCTACGGCCGAAAGCTTTGCCGCACTGCCTGCACTCATGAGGTTTCCTCTCCACACAGAGTCGGGCCCCGGGACCAAGGCCCGTGGCCCCCGAGAAGTTCTGGGACACAGAGGATGGGAGCATCCCCTCTCCCCGCAGCCCTTCCGACCTCGGTGGGACCAGCCCAGAACTTCGGTTGGTGAATGCCTCAAAGTCAGGACACGCGAGAGCTAAGTGCTGAGAGAGCTCCCTTCGCTTGGAACAGGTCCCTGCCTTCCCCTGCTGCCTCCCCATCGGGTCACCCTGGGTCCCCACTCCTTCAGAGGCGGAACTCCAGACACCAGTCCTTGTGGGTCCTTCCATGACCACCCCCATGGATGGTCTGTCTTCCAAAATGGCCTTGTTTGGGTCCGATTCTTTCATGTCTGGTCTAGTCTCCAAGTCTGGGGGAGGGGGAAAGAGAAGACCAAACACTCGTGGTTAATTAACAATGGTGGGAGGGAGGGAATTGGAAGACAGGGCAAGGCACAGACTGAGGCGCAAGTGACAGCCTGTCACTGGGACGGGAGGGAGAGGGGAAGCAGTGAGTAGACACAAGTGTGGTTTCAGGAGGAGAGCAGAACAAGGATGGTCACTTCTGGAGGGGGTGCAAAGGGTGGCCAGCAGCCAGGGCCTCAGGGGACAGATGCCTAAGAGGAACAATAGGAGGAAGCCAGGCTGGGAGGAGTGGATCGAAGGCTCTCACAAACCCGAGTAGCATTATTGCAATAGGCTCCTCGCCTCTAGGGTTCATCCTGCATACCCCTGACCAGCTCTGCTTCCGGAAGCATCAATTTTTATTAGAAGTGGTGAAATAACACCTGACATTCATGTGGCATGTGCTGGTCATCCTCCACTGCCCCAACCGATAGCCAAGCTCCCTCCCTCTCCACCTTGTTTTGTGGGCACCCCTTGCTCCCTCTTCCACAGCCCAGTCCTAGCGGGGCCACTGTCCCCTGCAGCTGACTCCAAACGCCCTTCCTTGCACACCCATCCATCCTTGGTCACAGCCATGTGGCGGCTCCAGCCCTTTCTATGCATGTCCATTGATTTTCTCAGACTCTACTTCCTGGCTAGGGTTTCCCTGTGTTCTGGACCTACTGACTTCATCCCAAACATTTGAAGATTGAAACTCTTACACAAAAATCTCATGAAAATGTGAAGATGGGCCACACAGAGCCCTCCTTTCTATGAAGCAACAAAAAGCAGGAGTGGAGCAACAGCTGACTCCCTCCCACATGAACCCCACAACCCTGAGTTTGAGACCGCTCCTCTAAGCCATGCCATGGGAGCCTGGACTTCAGTCTCTTCTCTACACTGATGCCCTCCAGATTGAAGCCCCCAGCCCAGACCTCCTATCTGAGCTCTGATGAGGAAAATTCAAAACCCTACTGGGTGACCCTCTTGGATATTGCAAAAATACCACATTTGATGTGAAACTTGTGATTTCCGAACCCCTGCCCCCACACAAAATGATAAAGCAAGCCTCATCTGAGAGACTTAGGAAAATAAGACCCAGAAGGACCGACGTTGTGTGATTGCACTTATATGAGGAACCTACAGACAGTAGGATGATGGTGCCAGAACCGGAAGAGGGGAGAAGAGGGAGTTATTGTTTAATGGGGACAGAGTTTCAGTTTGGGACAATGAAAAGAGTTATGGAAATGGATGGTAGGGACAATATGAATGTATTTAGCACCACTGAACTGCACCTTTAATGGTGCAAATAGTAAATTTTATGTATATTTTACCATAGTTTAAAATTTTTTTTAAATTTTAATTGAAAGATTCAGCAGTCATCCTCGATTCACTCCTTCCCTCCCACTGTCCAGCCTATTAAAGAGTGCCACTCAATATGCAAAACAGCTCAAACTGGACCAAATATCTGCATCACCACTGTGGATCATACGGCCAGACACCCTGACCATAACAGCTTCCCCTTACCCCTCAACAGTGCACCTCTATTCCAACCAAAACCACTAGTGGCTTCTCAGTTCTCAGTGCCCTGGAGCTAAGAGCCAGTGACTTCCTGGGCCTGTGGGCCCTCAGGACTGAGTCAGGCCCACCTCTGCTGACCCGGTTCTGCCATCCTCTCCACTCACACTTTGGTTTTCTTTGGTCCCCTTGTCCATGCCAAGTTCTCCCTGCCCCAGGGCCTTTGCATCTGCTGTCCTGTAATTCCTCATGGGTGCTCCTCCTTCAGGCCTCAGGTAGCATTTATCCCCTACTGTGGGAAGGAGGGTCTCTCCTGCTCTTCTCTCGCCTGCTTCCTTGTGAGCACTCATGGTATTCATCTTGGATCTGTTTATTACCAGCCCTCCAGTGGAGCGTGAGCTCCCTGAAGCAAGGGAGTTGCTGGTCCCGGTCCTACAGCAGTGCTTGGCACACAGAGGGCACCTAGTAAAGGTTCATGGAACAGCTGCCTTGTGGCTGGCATGGAGTGAAGTGGCCTACATGAATCATTCCATGAAACCCTGATTACCACATGTGCTGTTAAGATTACATTCATTTTATAGCTGGGAAACTGAGGCTTTGAGAATGAAGTCACACTCTCAAGGTCACACAGCACACTTGATCAAGCAGTCTGATCCTGAGTCACTATTTAGCCATGCACCACTGTCCCATTCCAGAGGGAAGCCCAGAAGACTCTGAGTTGGGCATAGCAGGTGGCAGTCACTGGGGAGGGAAGCTCTTCACAGAGAGCTTCTGAGGTCACCAAGGTATTCCCTGGAGTTTTCAGATCACCAATCAGAATGTGCATATATGAAAACTATGTGGAGTTGGAAGGGAAACCATGTGAAAGATTTGAAAACAGTCCCTGGAGCTGACGCAGGGCTGATGCAGGGCTGACGCAGTACCTTCTCACACCAGCTAGCCAGGTAACTCACACAGGTGACTGATGGGGCATTGGGCACAACATCCAGAGGGTCTTGTGGAGAGTAAATCATTCTAGACTGAGCGCAAGTTAAAGGCAAAACCTGAAAGCAGATCAAGTGCCATGGTTGCTGTCAAGACAGACAAATAGATGGAAGAACAGAATCAAGTCCAGGATCAGACCCATGCAAATGCAGATAACTAATTTTTGATAAAAGTGCAAAAGAATTCAGTGGAGAAAATTCAGGGGATATTTTTCAGTGGAAAAACTCATTCTTTTCAATAAATGGCGGTGGAACAACTGGACACTCAATTGACGAAAAAAGTGAACTTAAATGAACATCATGCATCATTACAAAAATTAACTCTAAAGGGATCATAGAACAAAAGTATAAAACCTAAAATGATACAGCTTACAGAAGAAAACCTTTGTTACCTCGAGATAGGCAAAGATTTCTTAGATATGACACCCAAAGCACAACCCCCTCCACTAAATAGTTGATAAATTTGACTTGATCAAATTAAAAACTTCCACTCTTCCAAAAATAGTGCTGGGCACCTGGATATACACATTCAAGAGTAATATTAGCCTCCCTTTTTACATCATTTACAAAAAAAAAAGACAACCTCAAAATACACCAAAGATTTAAAGGAAGGGTTAAAACTATAAACTCTTAGAAGAAAACAAAGGAGTAACTCTTCGTAGGTTAGGCAACGGTTTCTCAGATATGAAACCAAAAGCACAAACAACTACAACAAATAAATTGGACCCCATCACAATTAAAAATGTTTGTGTTTCAAATGACACTGTCAAGAAAAAGACTACCCACAGAGAATAGTTGCAAAACATATCTGATAAAGATCTTAGATCTAGAAGTTAAAAAAAAGACTACGTAAAGAACTTTCAAAGGTCAATAATAAGATAACAAAAAAACAACTAAAAAAAACAGGTAAAACACTTGAACAGATATTTCACCAAAGAGAATATACAGATGGCAAATAAGCACATGAAAACATTCTCAATATCAAATGAAAACTGCAATGTGACAAGACTGCACACTGACGAGAATGGCTAAAATAAGAAAGAAGGCATGTATTCAGTTCTGACAAGCACACTGGACAACTGGGATGCCTGTGCACCACTAGCGGAAATGTTAAATGGGACAACCACTTTGGAAAAAAGTTTGGAGGTTTCTTAAAAAGTTAAATCAACACCTACCATGTGACCCAACCACTGTAACTCCCAATGTTTACTCAAGAAAAAGGAAAGGATATGTCTACAGAAAAACTTGAACGTGCATGTTCACGGCAACTTTATTTGTATCAGTCCAGAACTGTTCATCAATAACTGAAGGCATAAACAAATTGTGGTCTGTCCACAGAGTAGAATGTTACTTGGCAATGAAAAAGAAGTGAACTACTGACACATAAGGACAACGTGAGTGAACCTCAGAAAAATGATGCTGAGTATAAGAAGTCAGATGATTCCATGTATATAAAATTCTAGAACATGCAAACTAAATGGCAGTGACATAAAGTGACCAGGGGTTGCCTGGGGATGGATGGTGGGTATGGGAGCAGGGAGGCAGATGTTACAAAGGGATATGTTCTGGGCTAATTAACTTGTTCATTATCTGGATCACAGTGGTAGTTTTCCAGGTGTACACAGGTGTCAAAATGCATCAAATTGTTAGCTTTGAATATGTGTAATTAATTGTAGGCCAATTACACCTTCACAAAAGCTATTAAAAAAATGGGTCCATACTCTAGTTTGAAAGTGAAGCGTTTTTACTGAACAGTATTATCCAGAGACCTCTTTCCATGTCAGCACCTACAAAAAGTGTGCATCTCTGAAGAGCTGCACAGTTTCCATTGTATTGATACATCTTAAGATGATCTTTCAGTATTACAGAGGTGGGCATCTAGGTCATTTCTCTTTATTTTTCATCCCTGAAAATCTTTGCACACTTATAGGAAGATTTCTCAGGGATAGATCCTCAAAATGCAATCCTTCAAATTTTGGTTGATAATGCCAAACTGTCTTCCAAAAGAGTTGCCCCACCTTTATACTCCTAAAATGAAAGTCCTTTCTCTACACCCTTATGACTATTAGTAAGGATTCAAAATCTTTTTTAAAGTGGAACTCTGTGTATTTCTACATCTATAAACTGCCAGATTATAAGTTCGGTCCATCATTCCATTTCTTTCTTATTTATTCCTAGGAGTTCTTTAAATAATTATAATCATTTAACTATTATACATGAGGTAATACTGTTCCCCATTTCATCACCTATCAACTTTATATTTAGCTTTGAGTAACTTAAACTTTCTACATAGTTAGACCTGTCAATCTTTTTTCTTGTTTCTCTGTAGTCCTCAATAGACAGGCCTATGGTGAGTAGTTCAGTGAAGCTGTGCCCTTACCCAGTGACACCAGGTTCCTGTAGGTCTCAAGCATGACATCTCTGTATAAGGCCTTTTGGGCAGGCTCCAGCTGCTGCCACTCCTCCTGGGTGAAATCCACAGTCACGTCCCTGAACGTCACTGACTCCTGTAAGAGGAAACCCACAACCATTCACTGCAGGGTCCTACTCACAGAAGAGCCGAGAGGGTTACAGGAGGCAGACAGGATGTATCTGACGTAACTCAACAAGGTGCAGAGTTCTGAGGAGCCTGATCACTTACAGTGTCCTCAGTACCTAAGCATACTGGAACAGTATTCTGACATAAATAAAGCAAATATGGGATTGTTTAGAGTGGAAACTCACAGAGTTGAGAAATGGGAAAGAGATCAAAGGCAAAATGATCACAACCCAGTGAACTGACACATGCATTAGGAGTCCAACAAAGGTCGGCCGGGTTCTCAATGGAATCCAGTAATGCAACAAACTTTCCAGAACCCCCATGAAGCTTCAGGCACTGAGCTAGCTGCTAGGACACGGACATTGAAGGTTCTAGAACTAGCTCCTCATAGGAGAGCAGGAGGAAACACATACAACTGACCCGTGATCTGTATGTGAAAGTGTGAACAGAATTCTCTAGGTGCCTGAGCAATGGCAACCTCGGGAGCACCCAGGAAAACTGGTAATGTGGCACTGGGTGTAGTCTGTGGGGAGAATTTGTGCTTGGGTCCTTGTGGGTACATTCTGGGTGGGGAGAGTTTGGGTCAAGACCTGAAATTTCTATGGCTGACCACTAGGCAAGGGTGAAAAGTTCATGTGGTAGAATCAGGAGTGCCTTCCTGGCCTGTACCATAAACCTAGTGCCATAAATCACGTTGATGAAATCAGTGTGGCCTAGCAACATGGCAGCCAATGATGTGATGACCACAGTGATGACATTGTTGGTCACAGCAGTAATAGCTACCACTCACTACACAGTTGCTCTGTGCTAGGTACTATTCTAAGAGGTTATTATGGATTGAACTGTCCTCCCCTAATTCCTTTGTTGAAGTCCTAAACACCAGCACCTCAGGGTGGGACTTTGGAAACGGGGTCACTGTGGATATGATTAGTTAAGATGAGGTCATACTGGAGAAGGGCATGCCCCTAATGCAATATGATTGATATCCTTATAAAAAAAAAAAGGACAGAGACATGCATGCAGGGAGAATGCCATGTGAAGAATGGAGTTATGCTACCACAAGCCAAGGAATCACCAGAAGCCAGGGGAAAGGCTGGGAACAGATCCTTTCCTGGCATCTTCAGAGGGAGTGTGACCCTGCTGACACCTTGATCTCCAACTTCCACCCTCCAGAGCTGTGGGACAACAGATGTCTGTTGTGTAATCCACCTAATATGTGGCTCTTTGTTATGGCAGCCTGAACAGACTGATGCATCCATTATGAACCCTGAACTATGGCCTACTCTGAGAGGAGGACTCACTTGCTGCCAGTCTGTCTGTGGTCCTGTCGGCCTACTGGGGGCTCTGGGCTTGTGCTGGCCTCCTCTGCCTCATGGGCCACCACCATGTAGTGAAGAAGAAATGGGCAGAGGTTACAAGTCTGGGCTCAGAAGCCTGGCAGCCCATGACAACATCCTGGTTCTGCCCCCACCTGGCTGTGTTTCCTTAAACTCCTCTATCTTAACCTTTCTGAGCCTGTTCAATGGACTTCACAGAACAGCATCTCCCACCATTGCTGTTACAGGGATTAAAAGAGGTACTGCATTCATGATTCCAGCACTGTGCAGTGTGGCGCTCAATACATGGCAACTATTGCTATTATCATTTGATTAATTTGACATTTCATGTGTATCATATTATTATTAGTACTTATTATATTATACCATTATTATATGAGTCTTTGGTCCCATCTATCCTTTGGTTAGTCCAACTAATGATTTCTCTTTGTCTAAACCACTTCACTGAGGTATGATTGGCATAAAAATAGGTACATCTATTTAACATACACAACTTAGTACGTTTGAAATAAGTACACACCTTTGAAACCATCACCACAATTGTGGCCATAAACTCATCCACCATATCCCAAAGTTTCTACCTGACTCCTTTATTTTGTTTTAATTTTTAAATACAATTCCTTCTACAAATTATCCCTAAGTATGTCCCACCTCAATGAATTTACTCAATGAAATATTTACTGTGCAGGCTCCATGTATTGAGCCCCGGCTGGCACGGGTATGTGCTGAAAAGAAAACAGATGGTCCTGGAAGTCTTAGAACCTGTGCTGTATAGCAAGGATGTCAGGGCAGACACAGAAGCTGCCCTCCTCTTCACCTCAGCGAGCAGACCCTCTCTGAGTTCTTTGTGTGCATGTGTCTGAGGCTACTCATTCTAGGTCTTCATCTATTTTGGTTTCCTGTCTAATGACACAAACCATTTCACCACAAGGAAAACCTCACCCACTTCCAAAGAGCTGAAGTCAGGCTAAATTTAAAAAAAAAATCAGAATGTAATTATACTAAGAAAAAAAACAAAAACAACTTAAGCCCCAAATCCCAACCACATTGAAATGACAACAATGGACAAATCCTTCTAAGTAATGTCACGAAAGAAGAAATCAAGGTGACAATCAAAGACAGGTTAAACATGAAGACATCAGGGTGCAGCCAAGTTGGAAAACAGTCCAATTGTTCCTTAAATGGTTAAACAGAGAGTTAACAAGAGACTCAGCAATTCCATTCCTACACCCAAGAGAAATGAGACACAAGTTCAAACAAAGCACTTGTATGCTTATGTTCACAGAAGCATCATCAATAATAACCAAAAAGTGGAATTAGCCCAAATGTCCACTCTACCCATACAATGGAATATTATTCAGCTATGAAAACAAACGAAGCACCGACACATTATACCATATGTGAACATCAAAAACATGTTGCTCCATGAAAGAAGCCAGAAGTAAAAGACCACATAGTGTATGATTCCACTTATACAAAATGTCCAAAATAGGCCAATCCAGAGACAAAAAGTAAATTAGTGGTTGCCAGGGGTTATGAGTTGATGAGCGGAAGTGGGAGTGAGTGGTAATGGATACACTGTTCCTTCTTGGGGTGATGAAAATATTCTAGAATTGACTGTGGTGATGGTTGCACAATTCTGTGACTATACCAAAAAAAGCAATGAATCATACTTTGTGATATGTGAGGTGTATCTCAATAAAGGTGTTAATGGGAACACAACAAACCAAAAGTCACGGGTAGGTGAATTGACATATTTGTACAGCAAGACAAATTCCAGGTAGATACAAAAGTCTCAAAAGTTCTCTGTTAACACCCAAATGATAAATGAAAAAAGTATGATATATAGGTGACATGAACCTGTGGATGGAGAAACCCCTTTACATCTTCAAGACATCAAAAACGAAGAGATGATAGATTAGATTTTTAAAATATGCAATGCTTTTATACTTATGAAAAAGAAAATAAAGAAATAAAAAGCAAACCAGGAATAATATTTGCCACAAATATATACACACACATACAAAAAAGTGCTCAAACCAAAGGAGAGAGAACTATGAAGCTTTATGAAAGGCCTTAAAAATACTCACCCCAGCCTACCTCTGCAAGGAACCACTCCTGAATAAATCATACAAAATTCAGGGAATGATTTATGCCTGACCGTGTGATTTTTAAATTATGAAATAGTTCTTGCATAAAAGAAAGTTTAGAGAAAAATACCACAAATAGCCATATCCATACCACCCACTGAAACACCATAAAACATCATGGCGAGAGCCAGGGACGTACACGTGCCCCTACATACAAACGTCCTTCTCCCCCTTCCCAGACATTTGTGCTACCCGCCCACTTTTGAACGTCACATGTCCAGCACTGTATTGTCTGGGCCCCTCTGCAGGGTCCTTTTTCACACTTGATGTTACATATTTAAGCTACCACTTCCCAGGTGCGCCCACCAGTGTCTCCTGAGAGCCCTCAGGGCAGGTCAGGTCACTCCTGAGTTGTCCTGTCCTCTGTTGATTGAAGCCAGTGTCAGGGTACTACCCTTCCTCCTCAGGGTGGACACAGCTCCCAGGAGACTGGGCCAGGACCCTTGGTCCTGTGGGAAGCTTGGGGGAGCACAGGGTCATTCCTGGGCAAAAGCCCCACTCTGAGCCTAAGCCTTAGGAAAGGAATGTGAGATGACATGACTCACCAGGGCCTCATCAGTCAGTGGATGGGTGGCCATCCCTTCACTGCCCACAGTGACCAGTGAGCGGGGGACAGGCAGCCTGTGGGGTGGGGAGAGAAAAGGGAGGCACAATGAGAGAGCAGGTCTAGGCCTGCTTCACAATGCAGACAGGACAGACACATACATCCCTACTAAGACAGGCAGAGGACGACATGCAGACACATTAATAGCGAATACGTAAGGGGCCTATCAGATGCAAGGCACTTAACAAACGCCTTGCATTATTCCTCCTAACACCTACAAGGTACTATTTCTATCCATACCATTTCATAGAGGAAACGAAGGCCCAAAGAGATAAGCCACTCATCCAAGATTACAGAGCTGGGATTGGAGACGGGCTGAGAACATCCCGGTCCACAAGCTTGTTGTCCCCCAAATGCATACCCAGACACCCATACACCAGTACACTGCCAACATACACGCACATTGCCAGTACCACAAGCTGGAGGGAACAACAGGGTCCTGTGCCTCTCCCTGGGTCTGAGGGCTGGCCCAAGGCCCCACAATGCCTCAACACCACCCCACCTCTCTGGGCCTCCCCCAGATCTCACAGAGTTACTGAAAGGTTCAACTAATAGGTACTCATGAGGAGCTTGGGGGCTGTGCAGCACACTGTAAGAACTCAATACACATTAGCTGTTACTATTTCTGTTGTTAGTTGAGTATGTTCCAATGAGTGGGATGCAGTTGCTCGGGGGTACCTTCAGGGGCAGAACTGAGATGATCATTTTGGGTTGTGTCTCTCCCACCTAGGACAATATCTGGCACATGGGAGGCACCCACACATTGAAAAAAAAAAGTTATGAATAAATGAGCCAACTTCTAGCACTGGCAAAGTTGCAAGGAGACGGGCCTCCCACACACAGCTGAAGGAACAAAAGCCCCTCAACCTTTCTGGAGAATGAGCTGGAAAGTGGACTAACTCATAACCCAGCAACCCTGGTCCTGGGACTCCACCTGTGGCAACAAAAGCTCAATATGAAAAGTTACACATGGACAAAAGATGTTTATTGTAGCACTCACTGTTCCTAGAGGCAAAGCACAAACCAACCAACCAACCAACAAAAAAGCCTTGGAGACAAAATCTAGCCATCAGTAAAGGAAGGGTCAGACAAATGGCAAGATATCCAGTCTGAAATACCAGGTCGCCTTAGGAAGTAGGAGTTAGTTCCTAACCTGTGGACATATCTGTGATGTCATTAAATGAGGAAAGCAAGTTGCATGGTTTTATACATAACTTTAACACCTCTGTGTGAAAACAACAAACTCTCCTGGGTGCCTGTGCTTCTGGGCAGTGTTTCCAAGCCTGGAGAAGTCTGTGGAATGATGGACAGTGACTGGTGTCCCGATGGGAGTAGAAATGTGAAGGAGGTTTCATTAGTTTTTTTTCCCCTTGTATTCCTTTGTGTCCCTGGGTGCAGTGACTTCATATTACTGTCATAATTTATTAAACAGAATTTAATTTTAAAAATATATATCTTTTGGACTATCAGTCTCTGACAGTCAACAACACCCATTCCTTTAGTTGGATGTAGAAGTGACCAGAGTCCATTTACCCAGGAGGCACCCTGGGCCCAGAGTCCCTGATACCTAGAGTGGCCCATGAAAACGTCTTGATTTCTTTTAAAATTATAAGAAAAAATGGTGACTTGAATCCATCTTGGATTATCTTTGTCTTTATATTAATACAATCACTATAATTTTTAACTTTTTAAAAAAATTTTTTGGAGAAAGGAGGCATGAAGACACAGTGGCCCTGGAATTGACATGTGCATGAGGCTAGTGACTACTGAACCCAGTGTGGCCTGAGATCTGTGTTGCCACAAAGCCAGGAGATCCCTCAGTCCTCCTCTTCCCCAATCCAGGCTTTCTGTCATTTCCCTCCTTTCATTGTTTCTACAGGGAAATTACTACAGGGAAAAAATCCTACAACTTTGTCTCAGAGGAAAGGAAACAACAATATCCCATCTGTCAGGTGGTTAAGTGCAAGGGCTCTGGAACCTGATTGCCTTGGTGTAGAGTTGGGCGATTCAAAGTCTCTGAGCCTCAGCTTCCCTATCTGTAAAATGGAGATGACGAGGGTCCTTATCTTAGAGTTACTGGGAGGTCTATAAACAAAACTTGGGAGAGTGCCAGGAACAGCACTCTGAGAACCCAACACAAATTCCTTTAATATATCAACCCCATTCTCCTTCCCTTGAGATGGCCCAGTGAGAAGCCCCATATTCCGTCACCAGACAAGGCTCTGAGGGACAGGAAGGAGCTGGGGAATGTGGGAGCAAGAAGGCAGGTGCTCTGCCAGGCCCACCTGTCCAGGCATGCAGTCTTTCACACATGCTTTTGGGAGGGCACACCCAGATCCACCCACACACTTACATCTGCCCCGACAGTTACACACAAACACTCAGCAATGCCCAGAGACAGAGACACAGGTGGGCACATAAAGACAGACAGGAGAAACACACTCTCCACTCTCACAGACATACACCCAGAGACACAGATACAGAGGGAAAGACAAGACACAGGTAGACACCCGATGGCACCCTCAATTTGAGACACCATGGACAGGCAGACACACACAGACATGGACACAGGCGGTCACTCAGAGACCTCCCATGGAGACAGGTAAAGGCCAGACAGCTGTGGATGCTGGCCACAGAGACCCCGAAAGAGACCAGGACAGGTGGCATACACACACACACACACACACACACACACACGCACAGGCAAGGACACAGGAGGCCATACATAGTGTGACACACACACACAGACATACTCAGCCCCTAGTTTCAGCCCAATACATACAGTCACCAGCACATAGGTCCCCCTTCGACCTTACCCAGTTAGATGAAGTCATCACAGCTCTCTTCTCCTGGTCCTTAAACTCTTTCCTGGGCCGCACGCCCTCCCCTCAGTCTGCCCCTCATTTGGGCCCCACACCCCCTCAGCCCCCACGCCACTCAGCACACACGTCCTCCCCTCAGCGCTCACGCCTCTCAGCCCCCACGCCACCTCCCAGCCCGCACACCCTCCCAGCCTGCACGCTCCCCCTCAGCCCGCACGCCCCACCTCATCCCACCCCTTCCCCTTTCTTCCCGCCTGCCCGCCAGCAGCGGGTCTCACCGCCGGGCTCTGTCAGGACAATGACCCGCGCTCGCAAGGTCTGTCCCGCCCCTCAGCGCCGGCGCACCCGGGTCGACTACACTTCCCAGAAGCCCGAGCGCCGCTACCTCACCGCCGCGCGCCGAGCGGAGCCGAAAGGACCGGAACCGGAGACTGGACCGCGCGCCTTCATCTCTCAGAGGGCTCCGCGGCACCCCAGCCAAGGGGCGGGGTTTCTGGGAGATTGACGGAAAGGGCGTGTAGAGGAATCGGGAAGAAGGCGGAGGAAGAGCGAGAGGTGAGAACGAGCTGGGGGATGACGAGGGACAGATCAGGGATGGGGGACAGAGGAGAGGGACGGGGAGGAGGGGGAGAGGAGACCTCTAAGGCAAAGAGGGGACCAACTGTCAGCATTACCAATATGGGTGCTCAGTGTATGTCCCAGATATGGAATTGGTTTTGGGGAAGATACAAAGAATGGAGTGTGGGCCCTCTGTGAGCTAGGTTGTTGTTACCTCCCAGAGACCCCCACCTCCTAATACCATTCCCTTGTTGATTAGGTTTCAGCATATGATTCTGGGGTGGGTGACACATCCAGTCTATAGCACTGTCCCTGTGGGGAAGAGGGAGCTGTGGCCCCAGGGCCTCACCCTGCTCAGGGGACTGGCTTCTTCTTCTGTCACCTGCAACCCCATCAGGATCTTCTATACCATATGAGCAGAACTGTCCCCCTCCCAGGGCTGTTTCCAACTTTCCAAACCTCAGAGCAGGGGCATGTGTTCCTGAACTCAGCAACCACTGTCCACTCTGATTTAACCACCGTGTGACCTCTCCAGAGGCAGAGACTCTGCAAGGGCATAGTCGGGGGAGGGGAGCAAGGTGATCCTCGGCTCATACCCTCAGGATCAAGAGCCCAGAATGAGCTAGTATCTAATTTTTATATGCAGTTCTTTTATCTTCTTTTTAAAAAATTTAGATTCTGATAATTTTTTTTCCCTTGTCACTTTCTGGAGGTCTGGAACAATGAGCAACTTTTTGTGCATTTAGCTATTTACAAAATATTCATGCATTTTAAAAGATTACTTCATCACTTCATCTGGAATCTTGTTCTCAAAACCCTTGTTCTTCCTGTCCCTCTTACCAAAGCAAGATTTTTCAGGATATCTAAATTTTTGTTTTCCAAAGAAAATACTCGACAGCAGATTTTTAAAAATGGTTTCGACTGATGAGTTTATATAATTGATTTTTATGGACTCCCCCCTCCAAGAAAACCTTACCTGTTTCATGTTTTCAAAACAATGTGTTCTAAACCATTTTGATTTTTCAACATTAATGTTCATTTTGAGCCACTTGTGTCTATTTAACTTGAGGCAATTTTTCTTTTGACTACCTTCCCTTTAAAGTTATTCAGAATTTCAGTTCTCTTGTTTCTCTTGAAAATACTTTACTTTAAAATGCCAATAGTGATATTAATCAAAAACTCAGGAATATTGTGTAGAAAGATATCTTGATGGTGCCAGTCCCAATTTGAGTTACTCTGGATTGTTTGTAAATCAGACTATCTCCTCTTGGGAACCATATTCATAGCTTCTAGTGGCAAGAATAGCAGTCCACAGATGACAACCTATTGCTCTTATGAGGAGTGTTCCAGAACATTCCATGACGTACATGCATTCTAAATTCCAGGCTCCTTGGATACAGGGAACACAAACACTTCATGTGAAGGCTACATGTGGAGTGGACGATGAGAATGTTTCCTGCTGTGATGTAGAAATGTTTATTCTCTCAGCTTGTCACATGGCTCCAGTGTCACCTCCAGACCAACTTCCTGTAAAGGTCAGTCCTTCTGTGGTAAATTGCCAAAAACATTTCTCAGTTGTCACAACTTTTCTCAGTGGCTCAGGTGTGTCTTCCCCTTCTTATGAGAACATCAGTCCTATCAGATTAAGGTCCAATCTATACCACCTCATTTAACCTTCATTTTCTCCTTAAAGATCCCATTTCCAAATGTTACAGTTACATTGGAATTTAGGGCTTCAACACATAAATTATGGATGGGGAGGGTAATAAAATTCAGTCCATAACCACGCTACAAAAAACATGGAATTTAACCAGCATCCTATTTTATCAGCGGCCTATAAAAGGAGTCTCTCTACTGGGTTTTTAGCAATCTTAACCTTATGACTTCAAACAGCCTAAGACATCCTTCAGCAATATCATACACAGACTCTTATTTGAAAGTTTTGCCTTGATGCTATAAGTTCATGATCTGAATTTTAAATTACACAAAGCAGTTAGACACCAGCACCATATACACTCTTTGGACTTAGCATGCCTCTTTCTCTTAAAACTGTCATTATTCAGGACCCTTGACCTCTATTCTTCTCAGTGACTCCAACTAATAATTCACTTGTATGTTTGCCCAGGACATGTGAGCTGTCACTTCTCTAGGCTAGAACAGAAACAGGGGTCTTACTTGCTCTTACTTGCCAATCTCACCCCAAAACCAATCCCCAAACACCTCAGATTTCCCCAAGATTATATTGCCAACCTTCACACCAAATTCTGTATTGCCAAATGAGCAATATAAGCCAAAAATGAAGTATTGGAAAGCTAATGAGTAGTATGAGACATTACAGCCTTAGAAAGCATAAAATCTAGGGTGGCTCCAAAGATCACAATCACAAAAACACCAGCATCACCTCTTTAGGGAGCTAGCTGCCACTGAATGACAGAGATGCAATGGCCTTTCAAACTCTAAAGAATGTGACTGCCCAGGTCCGTCAGAACCATATGCCAGTTACTCCAAGGAAAAGAAGAGATGATGTAGGCAATAGGAGGAGGCAAAGAAAACCAGGCAGATAAAAACAGAAAAAAAAATATTTTAGGTTTTATTTTTGATGAGTTTATACTAGAATACAGGTCTGAAAAAATTTTTAATTAGTATAGCACAGTTATTTCTTTATGGATATATACACTTTTCTTCGACAAATACATATAATTCTATTAAATACAGAATAATTAACTTACTCTTTTCTCATTACCCTAATAGTTTACCATTATTATTATTTTTTTTGCCATTATACATTTACCTACCTTTGTATACTTTGGTTGCTGAGGAATATTGATGCAAATGGTTATGTATATATGGCAACTTATATAACTGACAATGGAATTGCCTTGTTTTCCACATTTCCAAAAGGATATTATTGTTCTTCTATGATTTAAAATCAATCTATTGGGGGGAAAGTTGATATGTCATCACTTTATTTTACATTTTCCTGGTTACTGGTGATACTAATTTTCATCAGCTGTTTTTATTCTCTCTTCTTTGAACTGGCTGTTAGTTTTGTCCATTTTTCTACTGAATTGCATATGTTACTATTATTTATTTGTAATAGTGCTTTGACTATCAGGGTTTATTATCCTTTATTTGTTGCAAACATTTTCTTTCTGTCTCTCGTTTGTCTGGCAACCGACTCTGATGTTCTCCACACATAAATGGTAGTTTAATGTCAGCTCCTGAGTTGTGTGTGATGCTTAAGAAGGTCAGCCACAAGCCAAGGTTATAAAAACGTTCTAAGTTTTTCTTGTACCTTAATATCTTACATTTAAGTCATTAATCTTTCAGAATTTTATTAATGTGCTAAGGATAGATCTATGTCTCTCCACAGAGTTAAGTGTCCCAATGCCATTTGATCACTCTTTCTCAAATGCAAAGAAGAATCCTTCTTATCATATATATGGAGTGTCTAGAAGCTCCACATACTCTGGATGAGATCAACTCTTTGCTTTTGTGATGAAATAAAGATGGAGCACCAAAGCTCCACTTTCTAGTTGTCATGTCTTCTGGATGAAAGCTGCCCTCACATAGCCCTCTATAATGCCATTGGCCTGGATTAGAGCCACCAGCAGCAGTCAAGAGGGAACCCAAGAGCTCTTGTGCTCCAGGTAAGAGAACTCCTCCCGGGGTGGAAGGACCACTAAAAGGCACAGGATTTCCTGGGTGATGAAAATGCTCTAAAATTAACTGTGGTGATGGTAGCACAACTCAACATAAAAAGTCATTAATGGCTGATTACATGGTATGTGAATTTTATCTCAATAAGGCTGTTATAAAAAATATCCTCCACCAGCCTCGAAATCATCATTGATAAAGTGTGACTATAAATCTCATGATCCTTGTTAAACCCCCTGTTAAACCATCAATTTTCTCTTCCTGCAACAATGTCATCACTTCTTGCCTTGGGACACCATGACTTCTCATTATACCCTGTGTCTGTTACCTTTTGTTCCTCTCTCCCCTGCGACTACTAATGCCCACATGTTCTAGAGGTAGTAAGGCACTCCTCCCAGAACTCCCTAGCTCTTTTTTCAGTTCACTTCTCATCATACATGTCATGTACTTACTACATAGTATTTCACTTTTTTTTTGGTATTCTCCCACAAGATCTGAGGGCAGAAACTGTTTGCACATTTTGTACCCTGCTGTATCCCAGCATATAAAACAGTGCTTGGCACATTAGCAAATGCTCAGTTAATCTTAATTGAATGAGTACTATCATTCTTTGCTGTATCATGATTCTATAGATGGTCAGAACCCACTTGTCAACTTAAAAATATATTGGGGTTTTTGTTGGAATATCAATGGATTTACATATTTAATGGCAGGAAAAATATCTTTCACTAACTTGAGTCTACACAGACGTGTCTACCTTTCCATTTATTTTATTTTTTATATTTAAAAAATAAGTTTGCATTTTAACACCAATATTCATAAGCTAATTGCAAGATATATTTTTCTGTTTTGGGATCAGTCTTAAGTCTCATAGAGCAAGATGGAGAGCTTGACTGTATTTATTTGATGCTCTAGAATATAAATATCACAGGGATTGTGTATTTATTTACAGGTGAAAGTGTTGACTTACCTTTTCCAGTTTAATTTTGGCTATTACTCTATTTAAGTTTTCTTTGTTTTAAATACTGCCCCCTGTTTAGTCCTACATTCTACCAAATGCTTTTGTTCTAATTGGCCCTTTCTCACTTCTAAGTGCAAGGTGCAGGGAGAGTTCCTCACCAACAACGCTACATGTCTTTATATTTACTCACACAGCGGGAGCTTTGAGCCACTATGGGACCTTGCACGTCATACAACCTTCAATTCTAAATATGTTCTTCTTTCCCACTTACTGAGAGAGTAGAGTGGTTTCTTAGTCTTGACCTTTACTGGTTCATTCTACTTACAACTAAACATGATTGAAAGAAAACATTTACCTGATGGCACTAATTATATAGCAAGGATTGTATGCTAAACCCTTTACATAGATTATCTAGCATATCCTTCAAAACGTGTTTTGAGTGAAAAAGTAACATGAATATAGACTTTTATATTTAAGAGATTAAGCTGGCTACAGTGCTAAAATGTATTTGAGGGGGGAGGCAAGAGGAAAAAGTGGCCATGATGCTACTGCAGAAATCCAAATGAGATGGTTGCATCTTGGACTACGGCTGATGGGACATTGATTGGAACAAAGTGGATGGATTCTAGAGGTATTTAAAAATTGAATCTAGAGGACTTGTGGAGGAGGAAAGACTTGAGGATGACTCTCCAGTATGAATTCGCTGATGATGAGTGAGATGTACACTCTGCCTGAAGGCTTTCCCACATTCTTTACATTCATAGGGCCTTTCTCCAGCGTGGATCCTCTTATGTAGCATAAGATGGGCAATCTGGCTAAAGGCTTTGCTACATTCCTGACACTTATAAGGTTTCTCCCCTGTATGGGTTCTTTGATGCAGAGTAAGGGATTTACGATGGCTAAAGGCTTTCTCACACATACTACATTCATAAGGTTTCTCCTCTGTATGACACCTTTGGTGACAGATCAGGGATGTCCTCTGTCTGAATGCCTTCCCACATTCAAGACATTCAAAGGGTCTTTTGCCAGTGTGGAGTCTCTGGTGTTGAATGAGGTAGGAGCCATCACTAAAGGCCTTCCCACATTCAACACATACATAGGGCTTCTCACTAGCATGAACCCTCTGGTGTTGAATGAGATGCACAATTTGACTGAAGGCCTTACTGCATTCCTTACACTCATAAGGTTTGTCTCCAGTGTGTATTTTCTGGTGCTGTGCTAGGTGTGCATTCTGGCTGAAAGTTTTGCTGCACTGTTTACATTCATAAGGCTTCTCTCCAGTATGAATTCTCTGATGATGCGTGAGGTGTGTGCTCTGCCGAAAAGCTTTCCCACATTCCTTACACGCGTGGGGTTTCTCTCCAGTATGGACCCTTTGATGAAGAGTAAGTGAGCCACGATGGCTAAAGGCTTTCTCACAGAGTGTACATCCGTAAGGTCTCTCTCCTGTGTGAATTCTCTGATGAACGGTTAGGGATGAGCCATGGCTAAAAGCCTTCCCGCACACATTACATTTGTAAGGTCTCTCTCCAGTATGAATTCTCTTATGCTGAATTAGTCCTATGTGATCCGTGAAAGCCTTCCCACAATCAACACAGTCAAAGGGCTTCTCTCCTGTGTGATAATATCTCCGATGACGTATAAGAGAAGCATTCTGCCTGAATGCTTTCCCACAGTCGACACATTCATAGGGTCTTTTTCCAGTGTGAATCCTTCGATGGTGAGCTAGGGATGAACAATCACTAAAGGCTTTCCCACATTCAATACATTCATAGGGTTTCTCTCCAGTATGGACTCTCTGGTGTTGAGTGAGGTGTGCAAGCTGGCTGAAGGCTTTAGTGCACTGCTTACACTGATAAGGCTTCTCTCCAGTGTGAATTCTCTGATGTTGAATAAGATGAGCATTCTGGCTGAAGGCTTTCCCACATTTGGCACATTCAAAGGGTTTTTCTCCTGTGTGTATTCTCTGATGTTGAGCTAAGTGAGCACTCTGGCTAAAAGCTTTCCCACACTCAATACATTCATAGGGTTTCTCTCCAGTATGAATTCTTTGATGAAGAGTAAGGGTTGAGATTTTGCTGAAAGTTTTCTCACAGTCATGACATTTCAAAAGTTTCTTTTCTCCAGAGACTTGCTTGTGTTTCTTCACAAATGAATTTGTTTTTAAGCTTTTCTTATCTGTGTCTAAATTACACATCTTCTCTTCAATGGGAAATACCTGCTTTATGTAAGATAATGTATTCAGATGAAAAACTGTCCCAGATTTATTAGAATGATCTCTTTTCTCAATAAGTGCATCTATATGACTGATTGTCTCTTGCTTAAAATGTGGCTTCAGACTTACCAGCTCTCTCTCTAACAGGTCTTTACATTTCCAGTTTTCTCCCAATGTGGAACACTCTAAGTCATAGCTTGTAAGTCTTTCCATTATCATTGCCTGGGATAATTTTTCTTCATGAATGTCAAAGTCTGCAGATAATTCCTTGGCAATCCACACATACTCCAAGTCTGAAAGATATTAAGAAAGTGAATGTCTCATTTAATGCTAGAAGAACAAAAACTTCCAAAATGAAACCAGGTACATCAGTTATTAACACCCATAAAGGTTAATGTTTTTGACAGTTTTTAGATAAAGGTAGACAATGCAATGTGACATTTTACTTTAAGATTTTACACCAATATTCATAATTGAGATTTACCTGTAAGTTCCTTTTTGGTGCTATTTTGGTAAGACTTTGGTATCAAAGGTTATGCTATCTTTATAAACACACTTTTTAAAAAGTTCTCATTTTTATTCTCTATCACAAAACATTTTAAACAATGTTGATATTTTTGCTTAAAGGTTTTTATAAAATTTATTTGTGAAACTATTTGGCATTGTTGCTTTTCTTGGGGGAGGGAGTTCTTAGATAAGTTTCTACATTTCTTCAATGGTAACTCGTCTATTGAAATTTTCTCTCTTCTGGTGTCAGTTGTGGTAATTTATATTCTCCTAAAATGTCATCTGTTTCATTGAAGTTTTCAAATTATTTAGAGAAAGTTGAGAAAAATAAATTCTGATGATTCTTTTTAAGTATTTATGCATTGGAGGTTATTTAGTATTCTTTCTTTTCTTGTGTTTTCTATCATTTGTCCTGACAGTTTATATATTTTATTGGTTTTTTCAGAAGCACACATTCCATTAAATCTATTTTCTAATGTATCCCTACTTTTCTCTCTAGCAGTATATATCAGTATAATGACTTATTTTGCTTTTCCTTAAAATTCATTCTGTTTTTTCTAATATCTTGAATTGGATACTAAATTCACTGACTTTTTATTTCTTAGGTATTGATATACATTATTAGGGCTGTAAGTGACCTACCAACAATCCCCTTCTTGAAAATATGAGAACTGACAACAGGAAAAGGCCATACTACTGCCACAGAACAAACTCTAACCATCTCATGTGAGGCTCATTTCCCTGCAATACATATCTATGAGCTGTTAACTAGTTTTCTTAACCAGAAAAACAGCTTTCAAGCAAGGTGGGTAAAAATTAATAATTACATTTCAAGAAAATAAACTGGGCCGAAAATCCCAATGACTAAAATAAAAGTGGGAAGATGATAAACGAAGAGGAAGAAGGCAAATTAGTGAGCTAATTTCTTCATCTTTCATATGCTTATCAAAATATGATGTTTTGAATCTCAAGTGGATGAATTTTAAAATACAGATTTAAAAATATATGAAATCATAACAACTTTTAGGACTAAAAACCTTTCCAATTCAAGGCATGGGATAACATGAGGGGGAAAAAAATCAGACATAAACAACAAAGCAAGAATAAATGACAACAATAAAAAGCAACAAGAGAAAAATAATGAAAAGCAGAGAGAAGAACAGAGCTAAAATGCTTGGTAACCCAGTAAACTCATTATAAATAAAATATTTAAAAACCAGTTCAAAAAACTAATACAAATTTGTCTGAAGAATTCAGAAATGCTGAAAGTCAGGAATGATTAAAACAATATGGTACCTGGAGCAAAACTAGGTAAACATTAGTGGAACATAAGAGAGTTCAGAAACAAGCTGTGGGATTTGTAGAAAATCGGTAAAAGTAAAAGGTGGTTGGTCATATCAGCAGGGAAGGGAAGATCCATCTAGAAGTGGTGTTAGAACAAGGTTAGGAGAGATTTTCTGTAAAACAAGAGAAAGGAACAAACTGTTTCTCCTATCTGAATTATAGGAATCATGGTGAGAGAACTAAGGCATTTGCTAAACAGTGCCAATCTCATCATGCACAGGCATGCCCAGATGCCCAGGAAGCCCAATATTTATTTACTTATTTGCTTGTTTATTTTTAAGTTTATTGGGGTAACATTGGTTAATATAATTATATAATTTTCAGGTGTACATTATCAATTTACACCTGTATATTCTACCGTGTGTTTACCATCCAAAGTCCAGTTTCCTTCAGCAACCATATTCCTTCAGCAACCCCTTTACCCACTTCACCCTCCCCCTAAACCCTATATTTGATCCCCTTTACCCCATTTACTTAACCCCTCCTCCCTACCCGACTAGTAACCACTACTCTATAGTCCTCTGGTAACCACTAACCTATAGTCCATGTCCATGAGTCTCTGTTTGTTTGTCCTGTTCATTTGTTGCTTTTAGGTTTCTATCCCACATATAAATGATATCATGTGATTTTCAACTTTTTCTGTCTGGTTTATTTTCTTAGCATGATTAGCTCGAGGTCCATCACATTGTTGCAAATGGCAGTATTTCACCTTTTTTATGGCTGAGTAATATTCCATTGTATGTATGTACCACAGGGAAGCCCAATATTAAAAAAATATTAAATTGGGGGGGCAATTTTGAGAAGTGTTTTCCAACAAGTCTTAGAAGAAACATCTTGAGAATAGTTTTCCCAGCTCTAGTAATTCTGGACTTACCTGGGCATGAGCCTGCTGCCACGTCTCCATTCACCACCCAAGGCTCTTTGCCTTGCTCCAATAAGGAGATCATATCTGGTTTAGAAATACAAAGACCTGCATAAGAAAGATAAAAAAACTGGCTATGCTGTGGCTATTCCAGAGGTATGAAAGAGTCCAAATGGTATTGAAAGAAGAGTGACATTGTAGGAAAATACTGATAAAGGCATGAAAGATGACTGAGGTAGAAAGACTCCTATGGGGAGGTCACAGGAAGAAGATACTCTTACCCACAGAAACCAGATTCCTGTAGTTCTCCAACATCACCTTCTTGTACAAAGTCCTTTGAGCAAGATTCAGCCATTCCCACTCATCTTGAGAGAAGTCTATGATCACATCTGTGAAAGTCACTGAATCCTAAAATGACACACAAATATAATCCTGCTCTGTGTTCATGCCCTTAGCTGGATCGAAGGTAAAGAATTATGCTATTCACACTTTGGGGGGAAAAAACATTGTGCATACGTAAATGTACTGGAGGTCTAAATGATCCAGGGAGGTGGTTAGTTACTGGATAACTTTTCTACCTAGGTATAATTTACATATGAAGAAAAACAATATGACAGACACTCTCCACATTTGAAGCATTTACAATTTTATAAAATGCGTTTATGGAAAAATGTTCATAACATTTAAAACAGAGTATCATTCAGCACTAAATTATTTTATCTGTGGTAGGAGCTACATCACTTTTCTACACAGAAATTAAAGAGCTCTGGGACTGCGAGGGCAAGTTTCAAGGAAGGATGCTGACTGAAGAACATTATATCAATCTCCACAATATATTCTAAAAAATTTTAGTGTTCTTGAGATATTAAAAGGTGTGCCTAAAAAATGAAAAAAAAATACCTAGCAACATTCTTTTCTTTTGAAATAAAAGCATATTTGTACTACAAGAGAATACATTTGGAAAGTTGGTTTTTGATGATCTGCTAAGAAGTATTAGGAGAGATCATATGAGGTAAGCACATGTCATGCAACCTGTGTTTTGCTACATGGGCTGAATGTCCTAACCAACCAGCAAGTGATATCAGTCATCTATTCTGTGGGTGTTGCCTGCAGATTTTCCATTTCTTATTTTGTGACTTCACTTACATCAACATCTAAGAATGAGTTTTAAATAATATCAGAGAAAAAGGTCAGGTTATTCTAAAGAAAAAGGTCAGACTATTCTAAAGAATTCAGACTATTCTAGTATTGACTAGCTGGATGATCTTAGCCAAGTTAATTAACTCACCAGTGCCTCAGTTTACCCACCTGAAAAATGGGAATAACGTTAGTACCTACCTTATAGTAGCACTGTGAGAATTAAATAACAGGCACAGTACCTGGCTAAATGCTCAAGAATTGTTACCTAGGATAATGATGACGAGGGGCTGGGAAAGAGGAGGAGGATGGGGCCAAAAACAGGTGAAACATTTGGTTCAATACTTCAATAAGAGTTTACTTATATTTTATCTAATTTCAGTATACTATTATATTTAAGAACATGATCTCTGAAGCCAGACCAGCTAAGTTCAAATCCTGTTCTATTCATGAAGCCTATTAGCTTTGTTTTAAATAACTCAAAAGAACAGTCTCTTGTATTTACATACACATATTTACTATTTCTGTTGCATTTCTTTCATTCCTGATGTTCCAAGTTCTCTTCTGGTATAATTTCTATGTGAAGAAATTTCTTTGGCAATCCCTGTAGAAATCTGTCAATGAATAGTCTTAGTTTTCCTGCATATGAGAAACTATTTCACTTTCATTCTTGAAGGCTAATTTTACTGGACACAGTTCTTTTCTTTACATACTTAAGAAAAGTTCTACTTCCTTCTGACTTCCATGGTTTCTGATAAGAAATCCAGTTTTTCAAATCACCATTGCCCTTTATGCTAAACATTGTTTTCTGAGGTTTTTTCATTTCTTTAGTTTTCAGCAGTCTGATTACAAAGTTTCCTGGCAAGGATTTCTTTGCGTTTTTCACAATGGAGTTTGCTAAACTTCGTGGATCCACAAGTTTATGTCTTTTACTAAAGTTGGTAATTTTTCAGGTATTATTTCTTCAAATATTTTTTCCACTCCACTTTTCTTCTCTTTCTTTGGAACTCAATGATATAAATGTTAAATATTTTGGCATTGTCCTACAGGGCTCTGAGAAGCTGTTTAATCTTTTTTTTTCTGTTATTTAAATTAGATAGTTTCTATTTGCCTTCAGATTTACTCTTTTCTTTGTCATCTCCACTGTGCCACTAAGCTGACCCAGTGAGCTTATTTTGGTTATTGTAGTTGTCATTTCTTAATATTTTCTATTTCTTTGCTGAGACTCTCTATTTGTTTCAAGAATGTTCACCCTTACTTTGAGTATTTTTACAATAGCTGCCTCAATGTTATTATCAGATATTTCTAACATCTGTGGCACATCAGTGTTAGCACTTGGTGATTGTCTTTCCCCATGTGAATTGAAATTTTCCTAGTTTTTTGTTACCTAAGTAATTTTGGATTATATCCATGATATTTTGGATGTTATGAGACTATGTTTTATTTAAATTCTATGGAGATTGCTGATATTGTGTTCAAACTCCAAGTTCTAACCAGCCCTCTGTGAGCTGTGTTTCAAAGGCAGTTGCATTTTCAAAGCCTTTATAGTGATATTAACCTCCACCCTACTTGTATACCACTCATGGACATTGGTCTACTCCTTAGTTTTAGGGTCAGATACATGCATGAGCAACTCAGAGTAAGCCCAAAGTTCACAAACCATTTTCTGTGGTTTAATTGCCAAAGCTCTGTCCTCTCTGTGATCTCTCCAGTATACTCCATTTCCTTGGGGCTCCCCTTTTTAGTCCTCTGGCCAGGTAACTGGGCTTGCTTATTCTATCTCACTGTGCATTTGCCACAACTGTACCTAGCCCCTAGGGAAAATCAGGAAGAGGACAGAAGCAGGAGAAATGCAGTGAAGGGTTTATCCCACCCTCTGGGGAACACAGCTTCTCCAATCACAGAGAAAATTTCTTCTCCCTTAGAGTTTTAGACTCCTACAGATCCTGCTGCAATTGTCAGTGCACACTAAAATAGAACATTTTTTTAAATGGACACTTCCACCACCACTCTGAGCCTGAACTAGAAGGCTGTTCATGTAGTTCTTTCTATACAGGCCAATACCACTTCTGGGTTTTATGCTTGCTGAATCTATGCTAGAAGGTATTGGGAGAGGGGGAAAAAAAAAGGTAAACATACCACATGTTTGGGAGTACTCCACATTTGGGGCTCCTCCTCCAATCTGCCTGCTACTATTCACTTTTTATACACCACAAACTGCTGCTCTAGGTATGCTGTTCTTGGTTTACAGCAGTATCACTGGGAAAGACAGGGTGCAGTGTGCTCAGTCCACCTTACCCAGGACGAGGATGCTCTCAGTGTAAATTATTAATTTTAAAATTAATATTTCATTGGAAATAAAAGGCTCCTGGATAGTCAGTGCTTCCTGTGCATCAATTATAGTTCTACATAATAGTGTAGTTCTTCAACTTGTGTGTGTGTGTGTGTGTGTGTGTGTGCATGTCAATGTGTATGGAACTACATATGCATGTAGGCAAATAGTAGCTACATAAGCAAATCATGGCAAATATAGCTGATGCTTAGTGCTTATTATGTGCCAAGTACTTCTCTAAACACTTAAGACATAACTCATTATTCCTCACAACAATACGATAAATTAGTACTATTGTTATTACCATTTTATGGTTGTGGAAACTGAAATTAAAGTGATATCTAGTATATGGTTGAGCTAGAATTTGTACCCAGGCAATCTGGTTCCGGAGTCCATGTTACTAAACTTGATGACATACTCTGCCACTTTTTAAAGTAGTCTCTGACAACAATAATGCTTTTGTTTAGTGTTTAAATACTTGGGAAACAAGGTCCACTGGTAGTACATGTATTTTGGCATATCATGGAAGAAAAGGTATTTGGCTTTGATATCACTTGTTCATTGTGTCTTTGATATAAAGTAAAAACAATTTTACTATCTTAAGTTATTTTTGATCTCCTCCACTTCCTTCAAGATGCAACTCAGGAATCACTTTCTCTGTGATTAAAGTCCTCCCAACTCTACCTCCCTCCAAGTGTGTGTGACTGTGCAGGCAATATCCTGTGCAAGGTTCTCTCACCAAGGAAGCAAAAAAGAGCTAAAATAGATTTCTTCTTGCCAGATAGTGACCTGTCACAGAGCCTCAGTCCAGAGGAAGCAGCACCTTTTCCTAATTAACCAAAGACGCTCATATGGGCTCTTAATGGCCCTTCCCCATTACTCCACAATGGCCCTTCCCCACTACTCCATGTGCAGCACTGATCACATCATATAAATAAATGTTTGCTGCCTTTTCATTTCTCCAACAGACTGCAAGCTCTCTGAGAGCCAGGATAGGGATTTAGGAACTAGACAGATGATGGCTTGCTTTCACATTTCCTCAAAGGACTGTAATCCTGTGTAGTCCAATACTTATGAAAGGACTGAGCATGAAGGAAGGGCTCAGGTGAGTCATTTCTTGAATGAAGAATAAATGGCAAATAGAAGGAAGAGGAAGCTGTGAGAGGTCACTGGGCTGTTTGAATCTATCCCTGTGACCCCACCACTAATCAGAAAGGGAAGAAATAGGAACCAGGCACCAGGGCAGAACTCTTAAGCAGAGTTTTCAGAAGCAAACAAGTATTACCAAATCCTGAAAAGCAAAACTGTATTGTAAGGAGGAATGAGAGAGTACTAACTCACCGGCGGCATGGCTTTACAAAGTTCAATTCCCATCACCTCCTCCTCTTCCTGGCTCCTCATCTGAAGGGCTTTCCCCTGATTAGGCAGAGCTAGGGAGGAGAAAGTACTGAGAGATTGAGCAGCTCTAAGAATCACTGCCTAGAAACTTTATTCCCTTCAGCTCCCTCTGTTTTCACTCCACTACTCCCACCCACCCTTCCCTCAGTCCAGGCACTCGCTGGGACACCTATAATTTACAGCTGGGGCTCTGCTCTGCATTTTCAGGCTGAGCACAACGCCTCTCTCAAAGCCACCTATTTATTAACAGAGATGTACCAGCGATGCTACTTCTATTACTACTCTGATTTAACTTTCATGTTGTCAGAGAAAACAGGAAATACTATCACCTCTTCACACATGAGACCTCTGGGAAGTGAAGTCTTTTGCACAAGTCACACAGCTTGCAAATAATGGAGCCTGGGCACCAACCTAGATCTACCGGGCTCTATTACCCAAAGTATTTGCTGAAGAAGACACCGAATATAATTGAAAATATGTCCAACTAACTAGCTAGGATTCTATAGATTCTATGAGACTTGGAATCATCTTCCCCAGCGAAAGTCCACATGATTTTCAGATAACTGAATCAAAAAATTATCAGAGGAGAGGGGGTAACACCCATGTTCTCATTTTGCTTTGTTACAAAGTAGTTTGTCCCCTCTGAGCCAAGTTTCTTTAATTAGAAAGAGGATACAAGTATCTGACATAATTCTAATTTCTCTTCTGTAAACTCCACTTCTTGAAAGCATTATTATAATAAGAATGAATGCTTACTGAGCACTTACTATGTGGCAATGACTACACTGAGTGCTTTTCATTCATGACTCATTTCATCCTTCTAACAGTCCTGTGTGGTATGTTATCTCCATTTTATATAAGAGAAACTAGGTCAGAAAATTTTTTTAAAGACATGTTCAGTGGATATGTTAGAATATGAATGCCTGAAGTTAATCCTTTCAGACTAGATTTCTTCAATTGTCCAAAATGGTTAAGAATACCTACCTCCAGCCCTTGTCGAAGAGATTATAGGAGAGCCAGGACAGAGGGGTACTCTGGAGTCAGCCTGTCCTAGATCTGAATCCTGTATCCTCCACTCACTAGTGATCACTTGTTCTCTCTATGCTTCAGTGTCTTCACCTGTAAAAAGGAGATGAGGTAGGTTCCACTTCATAATGCTGTGAGGCTCGGTGTTGATATTCCCCAAATGTTTCTGAACTGTCTGGCAGGAAACGTGTGCTGTTATTAATGCATGCACTGAAACAGGTGAAGAACAATATGTATGAATGGCACTTCCTTCCCCTCTCTTACCCCCTGTAGGAAGGGAACGCTCGCTTCTCTGGGTCCTTAGAGATACTCACAAAGACCAGGAAGCACACTGTCTGTTAGATGACTCCTGGCAAGTCAAGATCCCTCCCTGAATTCAGCTCCATACTCTGGCCCAAGGGGACCCTCCAAGCCTTTTGGACTTTAGGGTCCACCAGCCTGAGATCCTCTAACCAACACTTGGGCCCGAGGAACGGCACCCCAAAATCTTAATTTCCACCCTTGCAGCCCCACCGCAGCCATCTATCACTCTTACTTGGATACTCAGTCCCGAGGACGTTTGGACGCTTCCCGAGTTCCGCCCGCTCCAGAAGGCGTAGCAAGGTGCTTCGGCCGCCCCGCCCCAACGGGGCACTGGCCCAGAACTCTAGGGTTTGGCCCACGCTGGCTTCTTGGAGGTTGGGTCTGCGTGTGGGTGGGTGGCCTTCTCTGGGGGTCCCAGATCTCAGCCCCGTCAGCCCCTCCTTCATTCCAATACACACCGCCTCTCACATGCTGCTGGAACTCGCACAGCGCGCAGAAACTCAAGGCAGGCGCAAGCTCCCTGCCCCGCCCTTCCAGTCACACGGCACACTCCCACCCGCCTGCTCCCCGCTGTCACTTCCTCTCTACACACACCACACACCACCTACTGTCGCCCTCGTCACCGCAGTACCTTCCCCGCGGCCCCCAAACGGCCAGCGCCCCAACAGCCCGGCCCCTTCCCAGACCCCGCTGACTCTCGCATGCTTGCTTCTCAAGCTCTCGCCGGAAGTGGGCGTACCCCGCCGCGACAACCCCTGGGAAATGTAGTGCCCACCCGGCCACATCCGCGTTCCGGAATCAGGCTATAAAGTGGCCAAGTACAGTTCCCTTCCAGGCCTGGTGATCAGAGCCCTCTGTCCGCTACAAGTGCTGCCTGGGGGAAAACACTCGCCTAGCAGCCTCTCGGCCCCAGTTGGACCACATCCATAACAACCCGCCCTGGGACACCTGGGAGCCCTGGTCAGGTTCCCAGTGCGCAAGCGCAGCTGTCACGTTTGGAAAGCTAACTGGGAGCTGGGCACTCGGCCGTTCGCTGGGACCCAGTAGGTGGGTCTAGAAGCGGAGCCTCTGTAGAGGAGAATCGATTCATTTCCATTTTGCCTGGTATTTTGTGCAAATGTGACTTGTGACTGTATGTGACCTGATTTGTGTCATACCAACCAGTTCTCCGCTGATATAATCTACCCCAGCCCATTTTGTCCCTCCCTACTGGAATGAGGGTCCCATGAAGATACATACAACTCCTTAACACTATTTTGGGTTGTATTTCCTCCCACTGACTAGAAGTGTTTGATGTACAGTCACGTGTAGCATAACAGGGATAGGTTTGAGAAATTCACTGTTAGGCAAATTTCATATTGTGCGAACACCATAGTGCAGTTACACAAACCTAGATAGCCTAGTCTACTCACACCTAGCCTGTATGGTATAGTATATTATATATTATATATAGTATAGTATATTACTCCTATGTTACAAGCCTGTAGAGCAGGTTACAGTACTCAATACTGTAGGTGAATTAACACAATGGTATTTGTGTACCCAAACATATTTTAAAATAGCAGTAAAAATATGGTATAAAAAATTAAAATTGGCACACCTGTATAAGGCACTTACCATTGAGCTTGCAGGACAGAAGTTGCTCTGGGTGAGTCTGATCGAGTGATTAAATGTGACAGCCTATAGGACACTACTGTACACTAGTGTAAGCTTTATAAACACTACACTTAGACTACACTAAATTTGTTTTGAAAATTCATCTTTCTTCGATAAATTAATTTTAGCTTAATTTAACATTACATCATAAACTTTAATTTTTCAAATTTTCCATTTTTGTAATAATTTAGCTTAAAACACATTGTACAGCTGTACAAAAATATTTTTTCTTTACATCCTTATTTTATAAGCTTTTTTCTATTAAAATAATTTTTTAAACTTTAAAAAATCTTTTTATTAAAAACCAAGACACAAACACATATTGATCTAGGGCTACACAGGGCCTGAATCATCAATATCACTGTCTTGCACCTCCACATCTTGTCCCACTGGGAGGTCTTCAAGGCCAATAATACAAATGGAGCTATCATCTGTGATGACAATGCTTTGTTCTGGAATACAACCTAAAAGAACTTGCCTGAGTCCCCTTCTTGGGAATTTCAGAAATATGTCCACGGTGGTGTGTTTGATTTCTTTATTTCATCATAGATTTGCTTGTAAGCAGATAGTGCACCATGAATGTTCCTCTCTATTATTGAAAACCTTTCAACATTGGGGTCCATGTTTTCAAACTTTTTAAGGAGCTTGTTGAGGTCTCCAAAAGCTTCTGCCAAACCCTTCACTGTGAATTCTTTTTTTTTTTTTTCTTCTGCAGCTTCCTTTGCTCTTGCCTCTTCAGCTATGCGCTCCTGCTCCAGTTCCAACAACTCCTCACTGGTGAGTTCCTCAGGAACCACTTCCAGGAGCTCGTCAATGTCATCCTCATCCACTCCCATGTTAAAGTTATTTGCCATCTCAACCACAGCCTTGTTGATTTTTGTAACCTCCTCATCCTTAGCAAATCCTTTGAAGTCATGGACAAATCTCTTGAGTGTGTTCTTCCAAATGCCATTCATACACTCCTTGCCCAAGCCCAAGCAAGGTTCTTGATGCAGTCATAGATGTTGTAATCCTTCCAGAATTGCATCATTGTCTTCTTAGTGTCTTCCTCAATTGATGCAGTAGCCTGGGCAAAGGTCCTTCTCATGTAGTAGGCCTTAAAAGCTGCTACAACTCCTTGATCCATTGGTTGAATCAAAGAGGTGGTGTTCAGAGGGAAAAGTACCACTTTGATATCAGGATGAAGATCACCAATAAAAGGAGGATGGTCGGGAGCATTATCAACAATAAGCAAAATCTTAAAAGGTATGTTATTCTCCAAATAGTACTTCCCCATTTCATTGGCATAGCAATTCAAGAGGGCATCTTGGAAAAGGAGCTGGGTCATCCATAATTTTTTATTGCTCCTGTAGTACACTGGCAGTGTGTGCTTACTGATATTCTTGAAAGCCCTGGGGTTCTCACTGTGCCAGATGACAAAGAGTTTCAATTTGTAACCTGCAACATTGCCTCCAAGCAACACTGTAATCCTGTCCTTAAAAGTTTTGAAACCTGGTATTGGCTTAGCCTCCTTATGGATGAAAGTCCTTTTAGGCATGTTTCCAGAATAGCGAGGTTTCATTCATATTGAATATTTGCTCTGGCAAGTAGTTTCCCTCTATAATCAGCTTACCTAGAGTTTCCAAAAATTCTTCAGCTGCTTTCATATCAGCACTCGCAGACTCACGACTCACTTTCACATTATGCAATGAATAACAATTCTTGAATCGTTTAAACCATCCGGAGCTAGCAGTAAATTCAACATTGTAGTTGAGTCCAGCCTTTTCTTTCAACATTGCAAACAAACTTTTTGCTTTGGCAGTGATCGTCATGGTGCTGAGAGGAATACGCTTGTGTGTCTGGTTTTCAATCCAGGTTATTAGAAGTTTCTCCATGTCTGATATAGGCCCCTCTTGAATTTTCGTTAGTCTCGTCTTCAATGAAGCAGATCCTTTAATAGCTTCTGTCACTTTGTTCTTGTTCTTCAAGATCGTAGCTATGGTGGAATGGAACATGCCTGACTGGTGAGCCATCACCATCACTGATTTTCCACCTTCATAGTCTTTAATCACATTTAATTTCGTTTCCAGGTTAATTGCTCGATGTGGCCTCTTGCTGGCAACATTAGCAGTAGATTTTGTATACTTAGGGGCTATGATGAACAAAACAACAACAGATTAAATCAAGCACAATGGAAAATGATGCAATCAAGAAATGTGAAAACACATTTTTCACATATTTGAGGCTGTTGCTGGCATAACACGACTTAGTTTCATAGGAAACATTTTTTTCTTAAGTGAAACGAATACAGTCCAAAACAACAATAAAATGTACATACATAAACCAGTAATACAGTCACTTATTATCATCAAGTATCACATACTATATATAATCATATGTGCTATACTTTTATATGACTATGACTGGCAGCACAGGTCTGTTTACACCAATAACCCACAAACACGTGAGTAATGAATGATTTATGACGTCACTCAGTGATAGGAATGTTTCACTTCCATTATAATCTCATGGAACTACTGTTGTGTATGGGGCCTGTCGCTGACTGAAACATCATTATGTGGTATATAACTCTACTAACTGCTCAGAAAAAAAGAAAATTATTTAATTTAGCATTAGTAGTCTTATTGTGACACAGCTATAGAAAATGGTCCATCACACGTGACCTAAAAATTAAGTCACTCAGACACAATCCATCACTCAAAGCCACACATCTAGACTCCTGCTTTCCAGGATCCAATTTCTCAGACTTCATGGACTCCATAATGAAGCTAATTCTAGCTGTGAAGATGCTGTCTCTAAGTGAAACCTTAGTGTTTGTAACATTTTGTAGTGGGTTATTTGAGTTGGATAAAAGCAACACTAATACTTTCCATTTTAAGACATATAAAGAGCTCGGAAACCTTCACTCACATCTACACACACACAAAAAAAAAAACATTCAACAAACTAAAAACTAAAAATTTGCAAAAGATCCATTAGGGATTGAGGTCACAAAGAAAACCACCACCATGAAATTTGGAGTCAAAGGAATACAGAAAATCATAGCAAATATCAGCTTACCTGAAGCAGAAGCTGCAGGAGCTATAAACTGGTACAAATTCTTAATTGATAATTTTAATGAATTACTGGACAATCAAGTGTGGACTAGCTTGTGACTTCAAAAACTCCTGAGGGCCCCTACACATGGATTTTACCTCCAAGAACTCCATGAAATTTTCACACTAAAGACTGAGGTATGTGTGGGGGGCACAGGGAAACTCCTTGTTGCCCCGACCCGCGGGACCTAGTTATTCGTGAGGGCGGCGAGGAGGATCCAACCTGAAAGAAAATGGGCGAGAGAGAGGAGCGGAGGCAAGACAAAGTTCTGATCAAGCCTCAAAGTTTATTTTTCAAACAAATGAATTTATACAGTGGAGACAAAGGGGGGCAGGTCTCCTAGGTGAACGGGTGTTTGGCACAATCTTATTGGCTCTTAGCAG